>WAAD01012707.1:112438-307033 GCA_013389945.1 Fregata magnificens
GGGCGGTGTGCAGCGTGCACCGTGCAGCGTCTGCGGGGTCGTGCATTCCCCGCCCCCGGGGGCGGGGGGCTGATGTGCAACCGTGCAGCGTTACCCCGTGCCAGGCCTGGCAAGGATCCGCACTGGGGCCTTGCACGTGCCCTGCGGCATCGCTCCACGCCCGGCCGCGCGGGGATGCACCCTTGCTTCGCGGGGCTGGATGCATGCGTGCAACACGGGTTGCGTGTGCCGCGCGGCGCTGCAGCGGGCCAGGCTGTGTGGGAACACGTACATGCCTCGTGGGACGTGGTACACACACACCGTTCTGGGGCCCGTGCGTGCGGCATCCCTGCTGTGCAGCATTGCCCTGTGTCAGGTTGTGTGCTTGGGTGTGCTTGTGCCTTATATATGTGCATTTGAGAGCTGCCCGTGCATCCTGCCATGGGGTTCGTGCCCGTCTGATGGTGCTGGTGTGCTCCCCACCTTCATGGCTTGTGCATCTGCTGGTTGTCCACGTATTTACTATGTTGGCACAGAGTCCAAGAAAATCCTTCAGGCTCTTTTACCCAAAATAAAGCAGGACTGCAGGGAGGGCCGCCTTTGCTGGGCTGCTCTGCCGCCACTTCAGTTCACCTTTGAGACAAACCAGAGAGGATTTGGTAAATTTTTTGCTGTTTCTGGTGCTGGAAAAGGCTAAACAGATGGAGAAGACCCACAGGATAGAGTGTGCTGGGTGCGGCTCCGGTCCCTCTGTGCCTTGGTTTCCCTATGCAGGGAAAAAACCTTTTAATTTTTTCACCTTAGTAATACACAGATGTGGGAGGGAATAGGTGACCACGGAGCAATTTTTTAATTCCACATGGAAAAAAAAAAATCACGTGGTTCAAAAGCTCAAGTGATCAGTGTAGAAACAACTGTTGGCACACGTGCGCAATAAATTTAGGATTATTTCCTTTCTGTTTTGGGGTAACTAAGATAAATCGAGGTCATGTGCTGTCCCAGGCTAAATACTAAATGCTAAATACTAAATACTTCCTTTATTAAAGACAGGAAGAGGAGTTTTGAAAGACAGCAGGAAGCCACAAAAACTGCTTATTTCTGGATTTCGCCCCGATGCTCGTAGGAAATGAACACCTTGAAGACCTCCACCCCCCTGTCAAAAGGGGCTGAAACCACCCAGCAGCTGAAAACGTTACACAGAGGCGAGAGAAGGCAGACGGACAGATGGACGTGAGCCCAAAAGCTTCTTTTCCTAAAAAATTGGGTCACGCGCGAGATACGGCAGCAACAGGGCTGAGAAATGCTGGGAGGGAGCCTGGGCTGGAGGCAAGATCTGCCCTGTGCTTCTTCCAGGGAGGTACCATCCCCGTGCATGAGCAGGAATGAGTGAATATTATTACTATTTTACTTAAGGAAGCACCTAAATTGCATTAAGATCTCCCCAGACAGTCAAAAAGCAGCCAGAGCGCTGACAGTCTAAGAAAGCGATGGCAGAGACACACCGAGAAACCAAATTATTTTTTCCCGCACTGCAGAAGCCGTCTTGTCTCAAATGGGGGATTTCAGGAAGAGAACAGATTGCTGCCCACCTCGACGTCCGGGCATGGACAACTACCGCTGGGATCGCAGATGTCCCCGTCCTTTCGGCGGGAGCTGTTTGTGCGGCCCTGGGTTTGTGAACCGTTTGGGGCACGGCATCCTTCAGAACCTGGTTGAAGAGATACCAGGTTGAAGAGATACCAAGTTGAACCTAAAACGCAAAGCGGGATTTAATCCTTCAGCAGCGCCTTTGAGAAAGGAAAGGAGAATTTGCGTTTGCTTGGGGCTTCTGGGGAATATCTGCCTCTGTCCTTGCCGGTTGGGGACATTTTGGGTGAGCCCTGGGGAAGGAGCTGTGCTGGGAGGCCACGCTCTGTGTGTCCGTGTAAAAGCTGATGCAGGGAAGCTGCTCTCAAGGTGACAGCAAAACCCTGTTAATGCATTTATCCCCCATCCCGAAATCCCCTCGTGGCCATAGCCGAGCTGAGCAACCGCTTGTTTTACAGCCCTGTCTCCATGCCCGGATAATGAACCAGATCAGGGCGCTGCTCTGGGTTAAAAAAAAATAACCCTTCTCTCTTTTTTTTGTTTTTTTTTCTTTATTTTTAACCCAGAGCAGTTCCTCCTTTAGCTCAGGGGGCTGGGGCGAGGAGAGGAGATGCTCATCCCACCATCCCATCACCTCCTACCCTCCCCAGTGAATGATGGAGGTGCCAGCCGGGGTGCAGTGAGTTGAGGGATGTTTGTTTTATTATTATCATCTATGATAGAACATCTATGATATATGATTTCATTATTATCATCTCGGCGGAGACCCAAGTCAACACTGTGCCCAAGGAGCTGGTAGAAATTTGGCCCCGTTGGTCTGAGTCATTAATGACGGCTGCTGTGATGCAAGATGAACACTTCGCCCGGTGACTCATGACATTTATGGGAAGAAAGAGGCCTCGGGTTTTTTCGCAGCTGGGAGAGCAGACGTGTCACTTGCTTTCTCTTTTCTGTGAAAAGCCAATGTGGGGGAAGGACAAAATGGGAAGGGATTCCTCGGGGCGGCTCAGCTCGTTTGCTGGGTGCTCCGCGGGTTGCAGAAAGCCCTTAGGCTTTTCCTGGATGACCACTTTGGAGCTGGAGAGTTTTCCTCCCCGCTGGGAGCCTCGGATGACAAATCTGCCGGCTGAACTACACCCTGTTCTCGTTGCTTGTTGAAAAAAAATCAAAACCCAAGTGTTTGTGAAAGGCAATTTTCTGAGGTTATAAAAATATCATCTGGAGTCACAAAAGCGCTTTTCCTTTTGCATCTGCCCCAGGAAAAAATACCGCGGGCTGGATTTACTCTAACTCCAGGGTCCCTCCAAAAAATCTTTTCCCCCAGTGTGGGCAAGTGGTCTTTATCAAGAAGATACTGCTTGATCATAATCTGCTGGTGTCTGGTATCATGGGGTGGTGGAGACCTCTGAGCTGGCGGCAGCGACATCCAGCCACTGAATCCCTCCTGGTAGCGATGGCAAACTCGTTTTGGGGTATTTTGCGGTGACGCTGGGACGGGTGCCCATGTGCAAAGGGCTGAAGGACACCGGGGGCAATCGATGCTCTGCTTTCTGCTGCCCTAAAGCTCCTACTCTGTGAGGCCATGTCGTTGGGTCAGGGATTTCTCACCTTTGAGTCTCTCATGTTGTGGTGAGAATTGCAGTTACTCACAGGAGCTGAGAAATTACCCCCCAACAGCAATTTGCTACCTTATCTACTGAAAAAATAGCGATTATGTCTTGGATTTGGGGTCCTGGGGTCACATCTAGGTGGGTCTGGGTTGTTGAAAAGCCAACTGATCTAGTCTTGCTGCTCACATTTTACCATCCTGACAGCAAAAGGGAGGTGGAAACGGGGAGAAAAGCAAGCTAAATTCTAAACGGCTACCTTGATAGGCAGCAAAATAAGAATATTCGCAGCAAGAGCTTTTATTTTGCTATGTTTTCTCCACTCAGAGCTGACTTAGGTGGCAGAAGGACCCATGCAGCCAGAGCATTTTTGAGAGCATCTCAGATGCGGGACTGAAGCCTGGAGAGCAAATGAAGCAGATCAGCTCTCTGCTCGTGACACCAGCTCCCATGGGATCTTGGGGAAATTGCTGCAGCTCTCTCAGCCTCACTTTTTTCTCCTTAATTCAGAAATAGCTACACTTTGTGACTTAGTGACGTGCAGTGTAACCTGCTGGGGAGAAGAGCTTTGTATAACATCAGCGTCGCTAATTGCTGACACCTCTGGATAACGCTCTCAGCTGCACCTGCCGTGGGATGATGCCCTGTTTAAGCAGCCTTGGCGATGTCTTTTGGTGCCTGGGGAAAACGGGTTAGAATGGAAAGTTGGTTCCTCCACTGTCATCTTATCCATCCCTCCTACCTTCAGCTGCTACAGGGCAGATGTCCCTGCTGAGCGAGTCCCTTCGCTCTTCCTCAAGTCACTGGAGATAAAGAGGAGTGATTCACCCATCCCGCTCCAGGCATCACCTCCAGTAGGTCTCCATTGCCTGTTGAGGGAGGACTCCAGGGGAGATGTCCATGTTCAGCCAGCGGGATCCCTCCTGGGGCAGCGGGTGAGGATTTTCCATGCCCCCCTCATCATTTTGACCTCGAGTGCTTAATTTACTCCATGTTTGGGTTGGAAAATGCATGCTGGCATGTTGCTTTGCCTGGAAACACACTGCAACCTGCTCAGCCTGCCCCTGAAACTCAAACATCTGTGGTCGAGGAGCGCTCACTGGCTGCATCTTCTCTGCAGAGCACTTTGAATGTAGAGGTGTTGCCACCAGCACCAATTACATCTGATGGCATTTTGGGCATCTGCAGTGGCACCAGAGACTCGTTCCTGAGCACGCACCTCGGGTATCTTCACAAGGTGCTGCTGTGCTCTTCTCCCCTTCTTTTTAAGCAGCCAGACCTCCCCGCAAAGGGGATGGTAAGCCGAATTCACCAGCAAGTGCAGGGAGATGCTGTGGCCACCAACTGGCAGCAGCTCCTGAATGCTCAGAGCTCTGAGGTGGGAGGCTCCTTGTGTTTTAGGAATGAGCAATAGCGTGAGCATTTGAGCTGTGAGAGCCTCTGGTCGTAGGAGTTGAGCGGCTCAAGACTCAAGACCTGGTAATGGCGTTGGTTGGTACCATGAGTGGTTGCTCTCTGCCTCCATCTTCTCTGATTTTGGGTTTACTCTGTGGCAGCATTTAATGTTGGAGGTAACATGGCAGTGCTGCAATCAGACCTGCGCCGACAGAACTGTAGCTGGAAGTGCAGCTTCATCGGGTGTCTGGATCCATGGGGCTCAGGTCCATGTGGGGTGGAGATATGGACAAGCACTGTTGTCCCCTGTCTTTGGGCAACCTCTAAGGACACCAGCCATTCCTCACCGGTGCTTCCAGGTCTTCATGGCAGGGCCATGCGATTACCCACAGCTCAAAGTATTTGATGAGATCCGGTCCTTAGGGATATCTGGTCTTCCTCGGATCCTCGAGGCTCATGCACAAACATATTCGCTCCTGTGACCTGGATAACTTTGAGCTGCTGTGGGGATTAGAAATACCATCTAAAGTCATCTTAAGGGAGTCATCTAAAGGTCCCACAGCCTCTCCTGTTTGGTGGCTGTGTGCTGGAGGCAGCTGGTTGCTCAATTTGTGATCTGCTGATCCGCTGTGCCCACCACGTGGGCACTGGGTCCTGCAGCTGGGGACATCCCTCCAGGCACCACAGGGCCCAGAAGAGCAAGAGACCAAGCTGCAACCTCACAGTACTTGTTTGGGACAAGGACTTCCTGAGGCTTTGAAGAACGGAAAAGTTGCAACCACTTTGGGAGGTCACAGGCTTCGTTTTAACAGCACGTTTCTGGACTGGTGTTGGTACGGCTTTGCCCCTGGCAAAGGGGTATCTCATGCATCATGACTTTGCACGAATGGTGCATTGCTGTCCTTTGTTTGCAGCCAGCTCAGAGCTTGCATTCAGCCTGGCCACACTGTCCACAAAGAGACCAGGCTCAGACACACGAATTAGAAGTTAGTCCTTACCCATGGGGGACACGAAGCCCATCAGGGGATGCTGGGATCCCTTACAGGATTCTGAGCTGAAGATCCAACTCTGCTTGGGCTCAGTCTGCCCAGACTAACTTTATGGGCAAGCCTGGGTCGATGCAACTGAGTTCAATGGGCAGTGCTCCCCTTCCAGTGAAGTCTTGTAGGACGTGCTGAGTTGGGTCTGGTCGCTGGGACCTGTCTGGTCTCCGGCATGGGTAGTGCAGCAATGCCAGAGCATATTCCCTTGCCCATCCTACGCCCAGCCCATCGGACACTGCCAGAGCTATCCCAAGTTGTCTCCTGGAGGGTAGATGGTCTCCAAGTATAAAGGCAAAAGCTGGGGGCATTAAAACATCCCGTTTGGAGAGCTTTGTGCAATTTTACGGAGCTCCATCAGGGAAAGCTGTCTATCCATCACCAGGGTACCACGCTGCCGTGTAGGTTTTGATGTGGCACATATCCTTCTGATTTTAATGACCATGCACAGAAAACCTGGATTTTAAATGCTCAGCTGAAATATTCCACCTCTGGCAGCACAGCGCTCTGAAACCCCGTGCTTTGCTAGCAAAGCTGCCACCTCTGAAACACTAATATCGTGTCCTATCACCCCTGGCTTTTTCCAGCCAGGATTCCCCATTAATGAGCTGTAAGAGAGGAGAGCGCTCCGGCTTTCCCTATGAAGTCGCTTGGCTACAGAGATCTAGAAGAAAATGTAACACCAGAGGCATTGAGGTTATTATCACAGTGTTTTCCTGGATGGGAATGAAATTTCGGCTGTTCTCCATCATCAAAACCTCATTAAGTTGCGCAGCCACTAATTGATATGCCCAAACCTGACAACTTGCGTCAAAGAAGAAGACGGCGGTCGCCCTGGGACCCGCCAATCAATGTCACAGCCATCCCAGGCCCACGGTGAACTTTGACCGCCTGCAAGAATGACGGCAATTGTTTCAGTTGCGAGGAGGAAGATGGAAACCAGCCTAATTATAACATCAATGTCAGGTCACATACCCCCACTGGACACCTGCGTGGTAGAGGAAAAAAAACCCAGACGGCGGCTGTCGGGGGCCAGCTTCTGTGAAACTACCCAAGATGTCATGGCTGCTCTGGGTTGTCCTGGCTGGAAAAACATCTCTTGGAAGAGCTTTGTTCATCCAGCATAATTTTTCTGGAAATCTGAGGGTGCACATTGCAGGAAAACTGCAACTGGTGTAATGGCAGGAGCAAGAAATGCAAATGTACAAGGGAAATCCTGGGAGCAAGATTTGCAAGGCAGAAGGACTTGGGGTCAGGAGGCTGTTGGAGGAAGGACCGTAGAGAAGGCTTTGGGGTTAGAAGAAAGCTATGGTACAGAAAGGGGGTAAAAAGGTGATGAACGCGTAAATCACTGCAGGATGGGATTATTTCATCTCATTTTGCATCTCTACAAGGTAGCAATCCCCTGCCAAGTTCATTCCCTGCTCCCTTTTATCATAGAATCATAGAATGGTTTGGGTTGGAAGGGACCTTTAAAGGTCATCTAGTCCAACCTTCCTGCAATGAGCAGGGACGTCTTCAATTAGATCAGGTTGCTCAGAGCCCCGTCCAACCTAACCTTGAATGTTTCCAGGGATGGGGCATTTAAAACCTCCTTTTACAGTCACTGCAGAGAAACAGGGACCTGAGGGTGTGAGTTGACCACCCTTTCCTAGATACCTGACATGGCCTGGGCCTTCATCTCCACCAGCAGGACTGGCTCGATCTTCCCAGGGGTCTGGCTCCAGTGGAGATGTCTTCTTCCTAGGAGATGAGGCCCTGAGCAACCTGAGCCAATGTTGAATTCAGCCCTGCTGTGAGCAGTGTTGGACCAGAGACCTTCAGAGGAGCCTTCAGTGTCAATTGGGTGTTGCTGTCTTCATTTAGTCAGATCTATGTGGCAGGAGAAAAAAGAGCAGGGCTAGAGGGATGAGAGAGGTCCTGGGCTGACATTCTCCACTTGCCATTATGCAGAGCTCAGGTGAGATTTGAGGGGTCTCAGAGCTACACCCAGGATCAGAGATCTCTCTCTGTTTTAAAGTTTCTGTTCTGTCCCCCAAACCTGGACCTGAGAACTTTCTTCCTTCTTGCCCTGAGCATGGGGCAAAGGGTCTGCAAGGTCTGCAGAAGTGTGATGGGCTCACACAGCAGCCTCCAGCACTTGCTTGGAGCTCAGCAGACCTTGCTTGTGGGCTTCCGTGGGATGGATCACGAGATTTTTCTCTGACCCAAGGCAAATCTGCTGACGTCAAAGGCATGCAATGCAGAGGAGAAAGCGAGCAAACAACTGCTCCCAAGGTCCCATCTGCTGAAATTCAAGTGTAAATTAACATAGGACCCTGGCTTGTGTGGTGCAGTAGTGCCTGAGCATCCTCCCATTTAACTGCAGATGAGGGCATGCTTGCTGCAGGATGCTGTCAGTGCTAATGTTTCACAGAGGTCCACCAGAGTTCATGGGAGGAAAAACCCCCCAAGGACTCTTAATCCAACTGTGGCTCTGAGCATTCCTGGCAGAAGTGGGAGAAGATCTGCCATGAGGTGGCCGTAACATTCACCGGTAGCTCTGCGTGGTACCTACAAACATCACAAATGAGGACCTTGAGAGGTCTTCTTAGCTAGGACATCATCTGGTAGGACATGTCCATGCCCAAGACCACGCAGCAGCAGATGAAGGACTTGGTCTACCAGCTCCCAAGGAAGGACTGGCCAAGGGACAACCTGAGGGTCGAGATCCTGCGGTGTCCTTTTTATTCCCCGCCCTGGGATGTGGGGGAAAACCTGTGCCCACCCCATGCTACCATCTGTCCTCTGGGTTTCTGTAGTCCCTCGGACAAATGCCCATTTACTCAACGTTACTCCTCTACGTTTGCAACGCGTGCACCACGCTTATCTCTAGGGAAACAGCTGTGATTTATCCTCGAGAAGTAGATTGCAATGAACATTTAAGCCCATACCCGTGATGCGGTTACAAAGACAATATAATGAATCAGTCTCTTAATAATAATTTAATAATAAGCTCTGTAACCTTTGAAAATTCACCCGGGTGGGAGCTGAGCACCCAGCTGATGCTGGCGCTGTCGAAACAGCTTCACCCTTCCCTGATCCGCTAACCAGGGTCTGAGGGGCACATGCTGGTCACTAATTAGAGCTGATGCTGTGAAAATCAACTTATGTCACTGCAGCCAAAATAGAGGTTGGTTCCCTATTTTATTCTGCAGGGACAGATGTGAGCTGGCCACAGGGGCTTGTTCCTGGCTTAGGTCCTGGTGATGTGAGATGGAGAGGCTGGAGGGGAGCGTCTGCTTCTTCGCGACACCGTGTGAGAGGCAGGCATGGGAAAATGGGGAAGAAAATGGAGATTTGGGGCCCTCGGTGGGGGGGGCGCTGGGTGCGGGGCAGCTCTCCTAACACACTTGCAGGCAGCATGCGGGATCTGAAGCCACGCATCTCTGGAGGTGTGAAATCTGTAATTATAAACCAGCTAATGAACGTGCGCTTGCCAGGTGGGTTACGTACAGCTGAGGGCCAGCAGAAGCCCATCATAGGCTTGGCCCTTGGGCATGGCATGAGCATGGTGGGGATGTAGCTTTGGGATGGGTCACTTGGCTGGTGCATGGAGATAAAGGTCGGGTGGGGATGGGTCTTCTTGTAGAGATCTTTTTCCCCTGATCCAGGCAGGAAGGTTGGCTGGTGGCTTGAGCAGAGGGGAAGACGTGGGTTTGGGAGGTGTCATCTTGAATTTCTTTAGCTATCAGATACTACCTATCTGAAAGGTCTTTCTCCTTGGGTGTAGACCATGCCTTTTGCGGGGGGAAAAGTCCCAGCTGGCCATCACAGGAGCAGCCATTCATCCATGAGGTCCTGAGTCTGAGTCACCCTGGAAGCTCCTCCAGCCCGCTGGCTCCTGCCGAGGCGCTCAGGCTGACCACGTCTGACTTCAGCCGCTCCGTTCAATACCGCCCAGGACGAGTCTGGGCCCAAATCCCTTTTTTCCAAGGAACAAACTACAACAGTGAGTTTCCTTGGCTTGAAATCCCTCCATCAGCTGCTCCAAGATGTCCTGAAATAAATAGCTTTCCAGAACGCTTGTCCTCACGGCATCTCCTAAACCAGAAACCATCGTCGTGATTTATCCCCTGGTACCCAAGGAAGCCCCTGAATTCAGCTTTGAGCTCCCGTAGGGATTAATCCTGTTTGCAGGGGACTGGAAGCTGTGCTCAAGGGATGCTGGCTGCTCCCCTGGTTTTAACGAGGTCCTTAATGGTTTTTAAGTCCTCGATCCAGCCAGGGCTGCTCTTTGCATTAGAGCGGGGCAAGGGCAGGACTCGCTCTTCTGTGAGAGGTTTTCGCAGTTTCATTTCTTTTTGCCTTTTTTTCATACCCTTTCCAAACTGAAATGAAAGCAAAAGCGAAGCTCCTGAGAAAATGAAAATTTGAAACCAAATAGTAATGACTGGTAGCTCTTCGCAATGCCAGACTGGGTGGCACATTCTGGCCACAACTGGTTTGAGGACCATGGAAAATTGGGGGAAAAGAGGGGAAAAAAGAAAAACAAGCAGGCAGTTCAAAAAATACTGAAGCTGAAAGTTTTGACCACTCTTCTCCAGGGAGAAACAGCATCAAACGTGGCCTTTTTCTGCTCATTTTGCTTTCCACGAGTTAACGTGCTTGCAGGGGGGGAACTCGTCCTGTTGGAAAGTCTCTGTATTTCCTCCCATATGGGGAGCAGATGAGCTGCCCCCGGAGTTTTAGTGCATTGAAAAGAACAAACCTTCGATAACGTAACTGTGCCAGCCATTTCAAATCGCAGCTGATGCTGAAATCAAAAGCTGCGTGAATTCACACTCCACTCAGGACAGACCCCCTCGCAGGTAAACCGAGGTACAGAGGCCTGCCCAAACCACAACAGTGGCAAGGTCAGCTCCAAAAAGGGCTTTTTCAGCCTTGTTTTTTTTTCCTGTTGGCTCCCAGGAAGGTTTCTTGCAGCAGATGGCAGCAGCGGGTTTGCGAAGACACTGGGACTCACTGGGTGCTCAGCAGCACCCACACCCAGCCCGAGCACCCAGGACATCGGTGAGATGGGCTTGCCCAAAATGCCCCATCAGTGAACCAGTGGCCATTGCATTCAGCAGCAAAACATTAAAACGCAATTGCCTGGCTGTGTTAACCCTTGTGGATTCTCCAGTGTCTAACAGCAGGGTTGAGCAGCCTTCCCCTCCCTTTGGCCCTTGTGTGTGCATCTCTCTCGACCCCAGATATTAAATTTTAGAAGGTCTATAGAGCTCAAACAACCCCAGAATGTTTGATGCTGAAGCTGAATCACATCCTGTGGTGTTTCAGAGCTGGGGCGGACAGACGCAGCCTGCCTGCTTTATCCTTATTTCTCTGCAGTGGCGTTTCCCCCTGGAATCTTACACAGTCTCTTAATTGGTCTGTGCTTCCCAATGAACATGTTTATCTCCCTTTTTCTGTTTTTTCTAGCTTACTTTCTGAAATCAGGGAGGGCTCTCACGCATTTTTTGTGTCTCTCCTCCACAGGATTATCAGTCTATAGGCTCATTTCAACCCAGTTCAGTGGTGGCTGGAAAAATGCCCTTCCCAAACACCGGATGAAATCCCTGTGGGAGCAGCTGTCCAGCCCCTGCTTACACCCTCGGGCCAGACCTGTGCCTGGTGCAAATATGGGACCACAGGGCGACAGGGACAAGTGATGCGCCCAAAGCCACACAGGTGAGATGTCAGTGGCAGAGATGCCCTCTGGACCCCAACGTGGGGGAGACGAAGCTTTTCTCTCTGTCAGGGGGGGGGATGCTGGCGCGTTCGTGTTGAGCATCCCTTGGGGACTGGGCACAACGCAGCCAGCCGGGCAGGGCAGGGGGTGCAGCTCAGCCCTCCTCCGGGATGGTTTTGTTTCTGCCAAATTTAATTTAGGTTTCTGGGTAGTTGCTGTTAGCAGGAGTCAGGGAGCTGATGTCTGAGCATGACCCACTCCGGGGGACAAGGGGATGGGAGAAAGGGAGGCTCTCTGGTCCTGCTCTGTATGGGTAGAAACCAGATGATGGCTTTAAAAGAAAGGGTTGACTTTTTTTTCCTTTTTTCTTAACATACATTTCTGTGTATTTATATGCATAGATTTGCATGCATTAGTTGGCAAACGCCTCTGCAGCTGGTGCACGAGCACAGCAGTTGTTGGGAAGAGGTGGCAGCGAGGGGGTGGTACCAATGTGCGACCCCTAAAAAATGAATCCGTCTGCCCACAGCCTTTGCACACACAGTGGCTGTGGAGCCAGCAAAGCCGCCAGCGAGGCCAGCTTCCCCTTCTGCACATGCCTCGTCCTTGTGCGATGCACAGGGCATGCACATTGCCGGGCTGGGACTCCGAGCTGCATCCCTGCCCCAAGATGGGGGGGGACCATTGTAGGACCATCCATCCCCACCGACCCAGGTCCACTCTGCCCCTCACAGCGGGCTCGAGGGTGGCTTTGTCCTCCTGGTGCCTGGGTGGTCCCCCCCAGCATCGGCGAGTGAAAAGGTTTCTCTGAATCGGTGCGTTGCTTTATAGCAATAACTGCGGGGAGTTATTCTCCCCAGAATTAAGTCCATGACCAGTGGAAGGGCGTTAAGTTAGCGCTTCGCAGCTCAAATTATCCTGGCCCCTCGGAACAAAAAAGCAGATTGTGTTGCCGGACAAAAGGCGTTTTCTATGTAACTTCTTGTCTTGAAGCATTCAGAGTGTGTAATGCCGATATAAATACCCGAGGGCTAGGCTATCTTATGTTGTGGGCAAAACTCCCATTCAAAATAACCATTTGCTGGGGAATTGTATTCAGGGGGGGAAGCCAAAAGCGCATTCAGCGTTACAGGCCTGGCTGGATGCACCATCTTTAAGGTATGATCTGGATAAAATCCTTGGTGGCACCAGGGCAGGTATGAGAGGAGGTGTGCGAGGCTGGACCGAGGAGATGGGATGCGCAGAGGGGCTTGGGCAATGGTCAGGGACCCTGCCAGCCCCTGTCCCCGCAGCTTTTCCTCCCTTTCTTCCCATTTCTAGAGCTAGAAGCAATGATGCATCACGTGCTGCTAAACACCTGGACCCCAGAATTCCCTACCCCACTCCTGACCCTGGGGCACTGGTGGCTGAGGACCACCGGCCATGCAAGAGCAATGCCTCCATCCCCCTGGTCACCCCATCATCTCCTTTGCATGGCCGTGCCGTCCCCAGAGGAGGTCACAAGGCAGGGGATGACCCCGGGGACAGCTCAGTGACAGTCAGAAGCTAAACAGACCCCAGGAAGTCATCACACTGCTCCGTGCCTCAGTTTCACCTTTTGAGCTCCGGACTGTGTTTTGAGGCTTGGAGTTGCTCTATGGGAAGCCAAACCCCGCTGCCTGTACAGCATCCTCCACCACCGCCCCACCACTAGCTGGGACAAACCAGGAGGATGATTTATTTGGGGAGCACTGGAGCTCTGCTGGGGGAAATCATAGTTTGGCAAACACTTGTGGGATTATTAACCCTCACACTCCCAAACTTCTCAGGGCGCTCCGCTTATAGCTCTGAAAATGGAGCAAGTGAAGGAAACAAATCTGCTTTTCTTCATTTGGGCTTTTTGCTTTGCCTGCATGCAGAAATCGGGCAGATTCACATCTGCAGCGGATGCATTGGCATCCCCTTGGGTTACCCTATTAATTGATTTGGCTTTATCCCTATACTCCCCCAGTGATGCAGACCTCAGCCAGGACCATGGCCCTACAGGGTGAGGGTATAGCTATATCCACATCTGTATGTGCATCTGGGAAGAGAAGCAGCAGAGGAGGAGTCAGCAGCATTTTAAGGGAGCTGATGCCAAGCATCATCTGCCCCTCTAACCCAGCACTGGCATCATCAGCCATCGCTGTTTGGGGACTGCTGGGCTTTCTTGTCTTGTCACTTTGCCCCCACCGTAAGTTCGCCCATGCCAAAGGGATGTGCTGGAGCACAGCCGAGGACAGGTGGGAGGATGGGGACAGGTGGCACCTGGCATCCCATGAGGAGCAGCTTTGGGAAGGTGACAGCAGAGACCATGCTGTCATGCGTGCAAAGCCAGCAGGGCCTCAAAGGCTGGTGGCACAGTTGGGCTAGCAAAGACTGGAGTTTCCATCGCTGATGGCTTTCCAAAACTGAGGTGGTTGGTTTCACCTTAAGCCATCTCTCCATGCTGAGGGACATGACCAGGGTATCTTCTGCACCCAGTCAAAGCAAAGCCCAGACTCCCCATCTCCGTCTTTTTGCCCCAAAAGCTCTTATGGCTCAGCCATCACTGAAAACCCAACTTGGTTGGCCAAAGGGGGCACCAACATTTTTGTTAGTCTGGTTTTCTGAAATAAATTAAATATGTGTGACCACATTGCCTTGTCTATTGGTCCCTGTCAAAGCCCATGAACCTGGTGGTCAATGTCCACCGGCTTGCCAGGAAGTGGTGGTCCATGGAGTTTCTTCAGGAGACCTGATGCTCTTATGACACCCAGGAAAAGAGGAAGAGGGGACATTAGCATGGTCAAGATATTGTCACGGGGGAGGCTATAGGGACAAGGGGAGGGGGTGAGACACGTTTCACCCATGGGATACAGGTCTAACTCATTAAAAAAACCCCGCTGACCCCAAATCTATTGATGACTGGGTTTCCTTAGGCCCATTTGCTGGCAATTCATTTTTTACCCAACAGTTTTTTTTACCACCAATGTAGGGCTTGGGCTGCGTTGACCGCAGCTGTCCCATCCTGTGAAGTCTCCTGCCTGCTCTGGAGCCCTCCTATAACGCATCCACCGTGTTATCTCACTTCCCACCAGCCTCCAGGAAAACTAAATCTGCAGCTGAATATTAATGGCTATTTAGGCTGCTTTCCTGGGGAAATAAAACCCATGTGTTTATTGCCGTCTCTCTGGTGTCTCCCACCCCGTTTCTCCCCAAGTAGCTTTTTTTCATGCTCGAAAAGTTTCGTTGGTATTTGACAGTAGAGGAAAGGTCTCAAAGACCGTGTGTTGGCCAACGCTGTGTCCAAAGTGGGCCTTCACTGCCCTGTGGTGTCCATCGTTGGGTTTAACATCAGGAAAACCCTTTTCTAACAGCATCAAGAGAGAAAAACACCTTGGGGAAAAGAAACTGGAAACGCGTGGGCAGACAAAGCCAAGAACAGGCAGAAAGAGGTGAACTGGGGTAGGACTTCTAGGAATGAACTTCCTGGAGAGGTTGGAGGCCAAAGCCCATCAAGAAGAGGACACAGAGGCTCGGGCAAACTGGTTGTCCAAGCTCAGCAGTCAGGTAGGGAATGTGATGTTGCTTGGACCCCCCTTGGGGGGCCATACCCTGGGGCATCCCAGCAATGCCACAGGAGAGTGGCAGCAAATGCATGAGGTTTGGCAGATTCGGGCTTGCTTGTGGAAGTTGGCTTATTTTTGGTGGCTACTTCTCTTTTCATGTTTAAAGTCTCCCTTTGAACAAAAGGCAAGTTAGCTGGAAATGGTTTCCACCAGGCACAGAGGAGTTTTGCTGCAGACTGCGCTACCTGAACAAGTCCTGTATCCACCACTTCTGTGGGGTTTGGGCCATTTTCCTTGTCCGTTGCTCACCACGGTTGGCTTTGCAGGGCTGAGCCAAGTTTCTGTCCAAGGGACTCCGTGTCTAGTGTTACCATCTCCCAAATGCAATGGGATTAGGGACATGGCATGGGGAACAGCCTGTGCACCATTCAGGATCTGGTCAGGACGAGGCAATGTGACCAAGAAACATCCTTCTAGATGTGACTTTGCTCCTCAAACCATGCAAAATTTGCCGGTTTCAGCCTAATGCTCTTGGGTCCCCATGGATTTGGCTTTACCCGTGCATCACCCAGAGATGGAGGGGCAGATGCTCTGCTGAAACCACTGCATTTCATGGTGTTGTGGCCCTGTTTGTCCTGAGGATGGAGGGGTCTACAGGTCTATGGGCTTGGATTTGCCGCTGCTGAAGGGGAGATTTTGGAGGCCCACACTCCCTTCACTGGCATTGGGAATAAAGTAAAGGGCAGAGTGAGTCTTCGGGGCACGTTGGTGTGTGTCTCAGCTGGGAGGAAGGCTCAGCTCCAGAGGCTGAGAGCTCATGGGACCAGTGCCTCCAGCTCGGACATTTGAACGGTGGCCATTTGCCCTGAAGATGCCCCTCAGTAGTTTTCAAGCTAGTGCAGCATGTGGGGGATGTGAAACCCAGGTTAAATCAGAGAGGGGAAGGGGAAATGCCTTGATACATCATCTCAGCAGCTGATGGAGATTGCTGCTGCTGGAGGGCCATTGACGCCATGGGTGGAAGGGAGACTCAAAGGTGGGGATGGCTGTGGTTAGCAGCAAAATCAGTTAACACCAGTAGTTTTAGCAGAGATTAAGCCATGTGCTTCATTAGTAGCAATCGGGGCTACTGTTTGGGAGCAGGTTACCTTCAACGTTCTTACACTGTTGTCCCAAGCACCAGGCGTGAAGGACTGCCCGGTCCAGCATTGGAGTCAGTTGACCAGAGAGCTGTGACGTCTCCATCTTTGAAGGCTTTCAAGACCCAGCTGGGTAAAGTCCTGCACAACTTGGTCTGACCTGATCGCTCACCATGCTTTGGGCAGGAGGTTGCACTAGAGACCTCCTGAGGTCCCTTCTCACCTGAGTTATCCTATAACACTATGACATGAGGGATCTCTGGTCCTGTCCTATCTGTTCCTGGGTTTGGAGGCTCTTCTTGTTCCCATGATAGCTGGAAGGTTTCATCAAAACAAAGAGCCATCACCTCTGGCTCTATCTTGGCAGCTGGGATACTGCTGCAGGTTTTGGAGGAGGTCCTGGAGGTCATGTTCTGGCAACAACCCAGATACATGGGTGGTGCTTCCTAAATAATTAAAATTTCAGTCCCACTCCAGCATTTTTAAAATTTCTGTGAAATGTTCAATTTCCTGTCACAGTCATTTTATCAAAACAATTTGGAAGCAGTTTGTATTATTTTTAAGGTAAAAAAAGCAACTTTATTTTGGTAGCATGACTGTTTCAGAGAATTACTATTTATTTTTTTAAACTATTTTTTATTTTCATTTTTTGGAAGCGCTCCATAGCATCAGGTTTCTCCACAGGATGCAAACCAGAGCTGTGCCCAGAGTTGCCCCAACACAGCCCATCTCACCCCACTGACTGGAGAAGGCACTTTGGTTCCCAGCATCAACTCTGCAATTTGGGTGCCCCATGGTGGGTGGTATGACCTGCTCCTGTTTCTCCTGCAGCAGGATCAAAATGCTCCAGCTCTCTGAAGGTGCTGGATGTGGACCCCTTCTCCTCCCTTTCCCATGGCCCGTGGGTTTTTGCAGACATGGTAACCCAGGAACTGCTAGACCCATAGACCCAGCCGGCCCAAAAATGGTCAGGTTGGGCTATTTTAGAAAAAGGAGCCCGTTTCCTCTGTTTCACCCCAAAACTTCAGAAAACCTTTATCCCAGGCTGATCTGAGGTAGCTGCCACCCAGCCTGGCCCAAGAGTACAAGGTTTAATGGACACAGGGATGTTTTCCTTATCTTGCAGTAGAAAAGCAAATAATCCTTCCTGCTCAGATACCTCGGAGAGAGGCATGGCTGCCTTCTCACGATGAAAAAGTGTTAACTCTGAACCCTACTGATGGCATTTCTGCTTGTCACAGGCACTACGAACTCCTCTGCTTTGTGGCAGCAGCTTCCCCCTAATGTGCCTTGCTGGAGGGTTTTCCTGATTGCCCCTGAACCACAGTAGCTTCATTTGGAGATCGAGGTGTCACGTATGAGATGCCATGCAGGTGGGAATTAACTGGCTGCCCATGCTGAAGCACTCAGATACGGTCAGACACTCGGGTTCCTTCCACGACCCCTTTGCAGATCACCTGGCAAAGCTTTTGGGATGTATACGAGATAAGAGATAGCTCCTCCTGGAAATAAAAAAAAACAGAAAACCAAACAGAATAAAATCACCAGGGCTTTGTGTTCCTCCAAAAGGGCTTCAGTGACCTGTTTTCCAGGCTGCTGGCCTGTCCCTGCCCAGCGGTGACACTGCTGGCGGGGAGGCAGTGCCTCCTGAAGGGACATTTCCAACACTAGATGGAGCAGTGACCCTAGACATGAAGGAGCAAAAATATCTTGCTCTTATTTAATTCACTCCTTTCTTGCCCTGCATCTTGGACCCGAAGGGAATTTGGGGCAGAACAACTCTTTTTCAGCATTCAGGCAGGTTACCATCCCTTGGTGGATGCTCGGTGTCCTGTGGTGGGGACCATCCCTCGATGAGCTGCCTGGCTGCGGTGGCTGAGGGATTAGGGTCTTGCTGCTGGGGGATATCGCCCCTCCTGGGAGGTGAAGCAGGGATCAGGGGGATCAGACTCCAGTTCATTTCCTTGTTGCCTTAACACATGCGTTTTTCCCTCGGCCACACAAAGGCGGAAGGTCAAAGGCTGAGGATTAAAAGGTGATGGACGGACATCTGCAGCCGAAATGCAGAGCATTAGTGCTCGGGTGTCCAGCGGCGGCAGCCGTCCTGCTTTACGGATGGGCTGGCTGCAAGGAGATGGGGGCGGTTCTCCAGGGCTAAGGGGGATCCTTGGATCTTGCATCGGAGGCTACTGGGGTGGCACAAGGCATGACCGTGCTGGCTGGTCCCTACCTGCCATAGGTGCTCTGAACATGCAGAGCAACGGGGAAAGCACTTCTGCATGTTCCTCCTTCTCTGACATATTTCCCATCTCTCATCCATGTGGGACAACTGCATTTGGACCTAATGGGACAGATTTAGCCAGCAAAATGCTTTTCCTCCAGTGATTTGAGGGGACACACATACTGTGGTCCCTCAGCCCTGGACGTGTTTGTAGGAAATACCTTCTTCAGCAGGTGAGCAGGAGCCTTCAGGATGGAGCTCCCTGCAAGTTGGTGCCTCAGTTTACCTCTGAGTATGAAAGCTATAAGCAGATGCCCCAGCTCTCTGGAGGTGCTGTGAGATTCACGACATGCTGAGAAAGTGTTTGGAGCTCCCTGGGGTATTATTACAAGGCTACTTCTATATTAAGAATGGTTGATGTCTTGTGTGTCTTTCCTTCTCATCTCATGGCTGCTGTGCCACCTGTGGGCTGTATCTCACCTGGTCGGTATCTCCATGGCATGATGTGCTGATGTGAATTAGAGAAGAGCCTTTACATCAGCCTTTTGGCGGGGCTGGTGTACCAGGGATGTACCCAGACGTGGTTGGTACCCAGAGACTCTCTTCTCCATGGTGCAGCAGGACAAATGACCCCAATGGTAATGATTGTCCTTGTCACCTCCGTGAGGACGCTAATAGCTTTTAATGGCCCTGAGCAGCTTTACACAGTCCACCCACACCTCCTCCCCACGGGCCCATCGTCCTCACCATCTTGAAAAGAGCAGGACCAAGAGCTGAGTGGTCCCTAATAGCCCAGTGAAGGTCTCATCTTCACCAGCTTGGAAAGCCCAGGGTCAAGACCTAAGTTGGCCTCAAATCTCGTGCAGGGTGAACAGCAACAGCTCTCTTCATCCCATTGGCTCAGTTTTGGATCCACCCTCCTGGATTTTGGGCCCTTGGTAGCTGTGCCTATATTCAGCTGCTATTTGTCTTTGACAGTCGGTGGAGTCCTGCAGCTCAGATGGGCTGTTTGGTTCCTGGAGGTTCCTGGACTCAAGAAAGTGTCCAGCTCCCAGCTGCGGCAGCTCAGCCAAACTCCTGCTCTTTGATGGGTGGATCTGGGCATCAGTATGGCTTTGAGCAGTCTTCACAGGGGGGTAATTGTAGGAGCATGTCAAGGAGCAATCAATCAGGTGCAGGAGCTTGTGCCCATGTCCCATACCATCCCTATGCTATGGGTCTGTCCTTGCAGACAGACCCAAACTGAGCCCCAAGACCACATGCCTTCGACCCTCAGCCAAGAGGGCATCCACCAGACCCTACAGGAGGTGGAGCTGCTTGTTCCTCCCCAAGCTGGACCTCCCCATGAAGGCAGATGTGGGTCTGGCTTCTTTGTCCTGGCCCCACCACCCAAAACCTTCCTCCGGTTTCAAAGCCCATGTTTGGGCCACCAGACCTTGCAGCCTTCTTCAGCATGCTGGGGTGCAAAGCCTGGGGCAGGGGAAGCCATGCCATAGCCCCGGGGGGGGTGGGAGCTTGGGCGCTCGCCTTAATTGAGGGCTTCAAATGTCACTCCCAGTGCTGGGAAGGTGGCTTAGCTCAGTAATGACCAAAATCTCAAATACCTGAAGCTTGAGTCACGGCTCAAGGAGGAAACATGCATAAACAAGCAGCAAGCCAGGAAACTCCACCGCTGCGATGGACAAAGGTAAAAGTCAGTGGCTTGGTATGACTGCGCAATAGCAGCAAAACCCAAGGCAGCAGGTTTTAGCTGATAATCGCAGCACCCCGGGCTGTGCTCGCGCCAGCGAAGTGAGGGCAGATTTAGGCAGCACCGCCAAGGAACACCCAGGCTGCCGGAGCTGCACTGCCGGTCGGGGCGGTGGGTGAAATCACAGCGCTCCCCTGGGATTTCTGATGCGGGGGGTGGGGAATAAAAGCAAAGTTCGTCCCACGGGAGGTCAGCGGGGTGGGGAAACTGAGGCAGGGAGCATGCAGGAGGTGGTAGCTCATATTTCTGAGCCCTCCCCATGACCCCGGTTTCTTTTCTCTGTGCCAGACCAGTGTGGAAAGTAAACAGCCCCAAATCTCGGCTGTCAGGGCTGGATCCCAGCGGGGCTTTTCCCATCCCACCCCTCTGAATTCCCCTTCCGGCTTGAGGCATGAGGGCAAAGAAATTTCTCCTAGGGAAGGTCAGGCATCACCCCGGGAGCTTCCAGCCCGCACTCAGGCTTGGCTGCAGTTCCCAAGGATGGAGGTCCTTCTGTCTCTTTTGTGCCTCAGTTTCCCCTTATGCAAAATGAGACCTATCAAACTGTCCTTCCACAGGGATGCTCTGAACGTAGTTACAACATTCTGAATTTTTCTCTGCTGAGTATCCAGCAAAAAGAGGGAAGATCAAGTGTGTGTTGGGAGATGGATGGAGGAGACATGGTGCACCTGGGGAGGATGGAGAACTGGTGAAAATCGATCATTACTGGTGCCCAGTGGCTCTCGGGCAAAGCAGGGACAATCCTGCAGCATGGGGTGAAGTTGAACCATGGGCTGTTTTGCCATCCCATGTTGGTGTCGGGGCCTTATCTCATGGTAGCAAGCCCTGAGCAGGCAGAATCGCTTCGTTCAGGGCGCCCGGCTGGCCGGTAAACAGCTGAGGAGTGATGGGCGCGCGCCGAGTTTGCCTTCCTGGCTGGAATGCCGCTTATCACTCTCCTGGCATTTCCCAGTTTTTCTCGTGCCGCACTTCAGGCACAAGAGAGACATTGTCACTGTTCCTCGAGCTACCAGGCAGGGAGCACGGGGGGAGAAAATACCCTTCTTGGCCTCTCTGCCTGTGCCTCCGCCTCTATAAATCAAGTGGATTTGTGTGGCTCCCCGGTCAAGTATGGGCATTAGCGCTGCGATGCGAAGTCATTTCAGTAATGTGCACCCAGGAATGCGCCTTATCTGATTTCCCTCCTGGATTTTCTTTTTCCCAGTCCTGCAAACCAAGGCTGAGGCTCCCCCTGGGCTCACAGAGCGAGATGCCCTGGGAAAGCATCAGTAGGGTGCCGGTGGGATTCACCAGAGCCTTCCCAACAAGTGTGGACCCAGGACCACTCCCCAACAGCGGGTGCAGCCGCTGTCTTTCGGAGGCTAAACAATTTCCCAGCCTGGACAGGGGCCATCCCACATTGCTCAGGGAAGGGAATGAGACGATGACAGCCCCCCCGAGCAGCTGCTATTTGGGGGTCGAAAATTCAACCCCTCTGCTTTGTGCTGCCAGGCGAGGCAAGGATGGAAAAAGTGCCCTGGGAGCTCAAATATAACCTATGCATGTGTACAAATCGCCCCGCAAATAGATTCCCCTCCGGATTATTGCAGATGGGGAGCTTTCCGTGTTGGATTTCTTTTGAAAAAAGAGCTTTCCCTTTACCGGAGCGGGAGGGGGCCAGCGGCCAGGGGAAACACGCCTGGAATGCGACAAGCCTGTTCTCCTGCTTGTTTGTGTAAACGAGTTGGATCTATTCCCTTCCTCTCAAAGTGCACTTTTTTAAGCCTCCTTGCAAAGCAAATTTACTTTGAGAGCACATGGATNTTAATAATATTAATCACTGGGAATAATAGAAGCTCTTTTTTCCCCCAGAAGTGATGGGTGGTGAGCAAGGGCTCTGTCCAACACTGCCTACCACCTTCACACCCATATCTCTTCTTACCTGTCTCTTATGAGACCATCTGACCATCCCCAGCTGGGAATTTCTTGATGAGATGGTTTTCCATCAGGAAAAGCTCAGGTGTCCACAGCTGACCCTTTTTGCATGTCCAGGTTGCAATGAAGACCTCCTCAGCTCCTGAGTCCAAGCTGCAGCAAGAAACTCCAGAGCAGACCACAGAGCAACTGATAATTCACTACAAAACCTAGAGATGTGGACCGTGAAGGCTGGTGGGTGGCAACATCCCTGATGGGTGAAGAACTTGCTCAGCTCCAGGAGGACACTCAGTCTGGCCCTGCTGCTATCCCAGGAAGAGCATCTTTTATTCCCACCTCTGATGCAAAGCTTTGAGAGGTCCCCATGAGGCAGTTCAGAGGACAAAACCCACTGGTTTTGGCCTGAGAAAGTCACTGTCACCCTTTCCACTGCCACCTTCAGTTGTATCTTAGAGCAGTTACTGGCAGCAATAACTTAATAATAACAATTATTCTTAACAATAATAATAATATTAATGACAATTATGATGATGATGATCTGTGGTCAGTTACAACATCCCTGGAAATTTCACTCTCCCAGGAGATGCCAGCAAGTGCCTGGAGAATGAGCTCCTCTCTAAGTGGTGTGCAAAGACCCCAAAATGTTGCGTCTCACTCACCACCCCGGGCACCAGGAGGGAGGCAAGTTTTCAGGGTTTTATCCACTAAAACAGTCCCTGGAGCAGCGGTTTGGGTTTTGCAGAGCGACGCTGGGCATGGTGAGGAGCTGTGGGCTGCCGGTGCTCCTCGGCCACCTCCCATACGTGACCGAACGTTTCAGATAAAATCCATGGACATCCTCAATGTCTTGCCTTGCTCCCAAGACAGGCAGCCAGCTGTACTTCTCTTTCCCTGTCATGCCTGGCTGTCAAACTGGCTTGTTGCTGCTGGGCAGGCTGGCAGACAGCCTTGGCATCACCTTATCACATCCTCCCAAACAGCGTTTTAGCTGAAGCTGTGCAGGTGAAGACAGACGTGTGGAAAGGCACCTTCTGTCTCCAAGTGGTGCAAGCTTGGGGATTTACCCTATATGTACAGGTAGGGAAACTGAGGCATTGAGACAGCCAAAGGCAGCTTGCTTGTGGCCATCTGGAGTAGCAGCCCCGTCTCTTGTGTCCAGACCCCATGGATCACCTGCGTGCATTTTGCATGGCCAGGTTCACCCTGACTTCACGCTGGGCATGGGCTGAGCGGAGGGTTCGCCTTCTCCTCCTCTCCCTTTGGGTCCTGCAGATTTCCCTGGCTCCAGACTCTGCTTGCAGGATCATCAGCTTCGCTGCATGTGCAGTGTCTGGCCTTTCCCACTCTTCGAATTTGTCTTTTGATGCCATTTGGAAAATTCCTCTCTGCAACCACTTTGCTGATGGGATGTCTTATCACCATGATCCCTCTGTGTGCCAACATGCTGTGTCCCGGGATGGAGCTGGTGTGGTCCCTGGGCACATCTGTGGTGCCCCAGGCTAAGGGCTCTGGTGGTCAGCAGGGCTGGGAGGCCAACGGGGCTTGTTGGGACCTCCTTGACAAAGCCACTTGGGACCATCTCCACCTCTTCTCCCTGAAAAAAGGCGACCTATGGCACTTGAAACTTCCTGAGGAAAGTTAGGCAGGAAGAGACTGAGGGCTGGGTATTTGGGCATATTGCTGATTTTGCAAGGAAAGGTTGAATTCTGACATGTTGCTTTTCACTGGCCCAAATTCCAAAGGTATTGATGGGCTGAAGATGCCAGAGAGGCACTTCATGGCAGCTGCACTTGGTGTGCAGGACAATCTTCCAGGCTGCCCAAATAATCTGTTTATTTTAGCAAGTGGAGAATAATCCTCCTTTTATCCCCTGCCATTGCTTGCCAGGAGATGTCTCCCAGACCACCGAGTCCCTCTCAGAGCAGTTGGGATTTTGCTGCTTGATAAAATGGGGCTCTTCACCCCACGCTGTCAGCTCCGCAAAGCCCAGGAGCTTCGTCCAATGTGGCTGTCACCATGGCTGAGCCTTAACAAAGCTATTTCAGTGTGGTGGGTGCTTCAGCTCCTGTGTGTCAGCTCAGCCAAGGGCAGAAAACTTGCTCCAGGGGTCTGTGGGTGCTGCAAGGGGACAGCCAGGGAGACCAGGATACCCATTTTGGATCAACCCCTTTGGCTATGAGTAGGACAAACCCCAGGGCTTGCAATGCTACCACCACCATCCAAGATAATCGCTGTGTTATAGGGCTGTAGACCAGGATCCAGGGCTAGGCACTACACAGTGGGGCGTGAGTGTCTGCTGCAGTCTTGGGGTCCTGCTTAAGCCTGTGTTTGGGGTATTCAAAGGTGTAAAGCCTGCTGAGATAATGTTGGTGGACCAAGCATGGAGGAGGGATTGAAATTGTTCTCCAATTCATACTGGGTGTGTTGAGCTCAGGGTGCCCTTTCACCTTGGCCTGATCCAACACGTCTTCAGGGGAGGAGATCTTCCTGGGATGACTTTGCAGGAGCAACGCGCGGGTGCTTTTAATATGTGCATGGACACGCTGTGGAGTTGTGGCCTTTCCAGATGGGCTGGGGAGCTCTGCTGGTGCCAAAGCACGTTACCCACCCGGCTGAGAGAAAGGCAGGAGGTGACGAATGGGAAGGGAGGGAGGGTTCACTTTACCTCCTGCACATTAATTGCTCAACAAGTGAATTTCCCATCTCTTGCTTTGGAAAAGCCCTCCAAACCCATTTCCCGTGAGCTGGTGTTTAAGTCCTATTTTGACTTGGCTTGTGCCTCATATTGGTCCCCGTGGGAGTGCTGGATGTGCTTAGCTTGACCCCAGCCAGCAAGACTGTAGCATAAACTGCCTTTAGTGCAATTCCCTGCCTTGAATCCTTTGGGACTTGAGAAAAGACAATCCTCTTGGTTCCTCTGGTTTTGCATCCCTAGCTCTCTGTGTTTCCTCTACACTGATGGATGTGGAGATCATTATTTCTGAACGAGCAATGCTTTGTTCAGCTGTACCTGGGGTACAGCCTTCTCACAGCCTGAAATCTCCCAAGGTGTTGAATCTACTTCTGTTACACAACTAGATGTAGTTGAGAGGGTCCCCTGAGTAAGAGGCGGCATGTGTCCCAAAACAAGCACTGACCCACGTCCCACCCCATCCTTCTCCACCCACCAGCCTGCTCCACCTTATTCCCTGGTATTGACCTAGTCTACCTTGGGGTTGACAAATCATTATTTCCAAACCCAAAATGCTTCCAAGCATGAAGGATTGCTTGCTTTAATTTTGTCTTTTTACCATTCAGCAGTTTTAAACTGAAAATGGCTGAATGCAAACACTAGAGGAAATCTTCCTGAACTGACACAAGGTCCATCTTACAGCCTGCCTGCCTGCCTCTTCTCTGCTCGAGGGTGCACCCACCGAGGACCAGATTCATGCCCTGAGATGGAAACAAACCCTCTCCCTGGCCACGGTCAATGGAGAGAGGGACTTTCCCAAGGCAGCTTGTCCCACCAAATCTCTGGCTTCCCTCCTGGAGATGTTCCCATTTGGGCAACTGCCACAGTCAACAGAGAGAGGCACCTTCCCAAAGCAACTCATCCCACCAAATCTCTGGCTTCCCTCTTGGAGGTGTTCCTATCTTGGGCAATGGCGCTCCCAACCAACATGGTCCTTTAAGCCCTTAAACTACACAGGATTGGCTATTTCTGGGTCAAGGTGTTGGACCCCTTTTCTCATGCAACGTTTGGTTCCTCCGCTGCAATTTGCCAGGGAGATGCTGCCACTGGTTTGAATGGATGCCTGTCCACTCCAGGCCTTTCCAACCCCCAAACACGGTGTTAAACGCTGCAAAGTGTGTCAGGCTTCGAGTTCCATGTTGGGACACGTCTGAGGCATTAAGCTCTGAATGCCATGTGAAGATCGGGAACATTTTTGTGGCAAGCTGCCATCTTCCCCCGGATGGTTTACCTCTTGAGTGACAAACCCGGCTCTGAAATGCTTCTAATGCTTTGCAGTGCTGTGGCTTCTCTCGTGTGATCGTCTCCAAGTGCGGTACAGACATTATCTAATTATGGCCCTCCCTGAAGCAAAATGGGGCAATTCCTGGCATTTTCAGCGTGCTTGTGTTTGTATCATATGGAGCCAATCCAGGCAGACAGATAATCCCAAACACTGGCGATGCTTGAGTCTACTTCTTTGCAGGCTGCTCCATCCTTGGATGATGGTCGGAAAGGAAATTTGAAAGTGGGGCAGAAGTTTTCAACACGTCTTTGCTCAGGAGCTCAGGTCATTATGGAAAAAAGTCCTTCAGATTGAATTCTCTGAGGTTTAGGTGCCTGGACAAAGCCCAGCATCTCCACTGGTTTCAATGGGAGCTCAGACACCAGGTGCCTAAGAAGACATCTACCATGGGCACCCCAATTTGAATGTCTTAATTTGTCAGCTGACTTTCATCCCTAATGTTAGGTGGGATGAATCCCACCTCAATTGCAACTAGTAGTGGTGGGAACACACTCCAGATTCTCACTAGAGCATCTGTGCTCATTTTCTTCTTGCACAGATACAGCCCAACCGTGTGGGCTCTGCGTGGGGTGGAAAATATTACACCAGCTGTGTGGTCTGGGCTTATTCTCATTAGTCTCCAAATCAGTGGGTGAATTGCAAGCCCACTCCTGGAGCTGTCGAGCAACATGGTTATTTAGACTTGAAACCAGGAGTTTATTTTTTTCCCTTTTTTTCTACCCCGCCCCTTTTGGCCAATACATTCGGATGATTTACTGATGCAGATCTGCTGGATTAAGTAATTGATTTGATGCCTCTTTAATGCCAAGAAAGAAATACTCCACATTAAAAAAATAAAACAAGTGCCAGCAAATCCAGCCCTAAGTACTATTTAAAGGCTTCTGAAAAGGCTGGCTTGACACCGGCAGGGCCACCCAGGCTCCTGTTCCCGTGTCCCCTGCCCCAGTGCCTTGGGAGAATCCTCCACAAGGATGAGAATGGGTTTTTATTCCCACTGTTTTCAGGGGCCAGTGGGTTGTGTGGGGTGCATAGGCGCCTTCCAGCTTGAACACGGTGGGAAATAATTATAATAGTAGAAATTTTCCCATTCCTCAGCAAGGTGAGCTCCAGGCCATCAAGAAAAGAGCAAAGAGCAGCTCGATGGGAGGATGGCTGGTAGACAGAACAGCCCTTCCTAAGGTCAGAGGTCCAAGTTCAAGCCTCTTTCTACCCTCTGCCTTGCCCTTTTCGTAAACTCTTTAAGGAAGGGAGTGATTTGATAGTGCAAGTACTTAATTACTCATTAAAATGGGTGTGAACTACTCTTGGGATGGACATTTCTCCTTTGCTTTTAATTAGAAATTCTGGGACAAAATAGTATTTCCTGGCAAGTTTGGTGTGAACTGAGATGTGCCTAGGAAAGCTCTATTACTTTATGAAATAAAAACCACTCAAAACATTGTCCAGAACACAACCTCACACTCAGCTGCTCTCTGAATAGCATTTTCGGTGGCCTAAACTGGGTGATAATTTTGCCTGGTAAGCCCAAGTGGAATAAACTAGCAAAGGATAGTACAAAAATATTGCAAAAAGCCTTTGTCCTTTCTGGATTTCTGCAAATAAAGGTTTGATTTAGCCCATGGCAGAAATATTTCAGTGGGGACTTTTGGTGGGGAATTCAGGGGGATAAAACTAATTGAGGACGAGAAGTGAAATGGGGATAGGAACCTCTTCCAAAGAGACTTTAAAAGATAACAGAAGATGGAGTGAAGTATCATCTGTGAAAACAATTGCTGGTAAATTTGGTTACTGTATGGCAGCCCTCTGTGAAATATGGTCAGGATAAGGATGAGAAATTCAGGGGTTGTTTTAACCATTGCTGCTAAATCACTGCATTTTGGACCTAATTCTGTAGTTGAAAAATAGCTGCTGCTTTTAGGTGCATCACCAAAGCTGAGCTTAGCAATCTCTCCCAAGGCAAGTCCAAATGAGAGCAGCCAGAGAGCCCCAACCAGGGATAAAAAATCAATGGCTGCGCGCAAAAACATAAGATTTGATCTTATTATTGGGCCCCAGTTTCCCACTTGCAAAAAATGCCAGGAGCAGTTTCAAAGCTTCTCAGTTATTCTGAACTGCAAAATAAATACTACTGGTTTAGGGAAAACCTCAGTAGGGCTGTCTACCCACTAATTTTTTTCAGTGTTTTTTTCCGCAATTTTTTTTCTGGGAAATATGGTTTCAGCATTGCCAACCGCTGTGTGATTCTTGGGGCTCCTGGTATTTCTCCTCTTGCCACGCTAACTTCTGGGCTCCTGAAATCCTGGAGAAATCACAACTCTCCTTTTGAGAAACCAGCAGCTTTTACCTGATAAAGAAGCATGGCAGACCTTGAAAAAGCTGGACGCTACGAATTCAAAGTTGACTGAAAGAAAAGGGCTGCCTCCAAAGTCTGGATGGCTAAAACGATTACATGTGTTTGAAATCCTTACTGTTCCCGACCCGCTCATCCCTCTCGGGTCTCCCTCGCTTGTCAGCTGCTGAATATTTGAGTTGCCAGCCCTGTGCTGCTATGAGATGGTTAACACCTGGCAACCGAAGATGATAATTACTAAAAAATTTTCGTACCACCAGGAAAAGAAACAAGCAAACAAACAAAAAAACTAGGGGAAAAGAATGGTGTGACTGGAGCTCCCAGCTTGTGCTTGGCATGTTTTTTCTTTGGCACTGCATCTTTGCTTTTTGGAAGAGTCCCTCAGAGAGCTGGTGAGCGCCCTTCATGGTCAGGACCCTAATTAGCCACTCATCTCTCCTTGCAGGCATCTGGATGGGCTTCCCCAGCACGTTGTGCATCCTTCGGTAGGGCACGGAGGGGAGGCTGGCAGCCTCCAGGCTTCACGGGGTGCAGAATTTGCATCGGCTTAATCGGAGGTAGTGGAATTGGCCTGTCTCTATTTTTCTCCTTTTTTCTCCCTCTTTGTTTTGCTTCAAGACGGACTGCTGAATGCATGAAGTGATGTGAATTGGTTTGATTTAATTAATCCATTTAAAAAATATAGATCTGGTGTTTGTACATTCCCCTTCCATCTCTCTCGACAGATTGTTGGCTCTCTGCTCCGGCAGGCTTGTGAACTGGCAAACTCCCTCTGCTGGCACGGCTACCTCCCATTTTCTTCTAGCCAGAAATTTATGATATAATCAGACTTTCCCCAGCGGTATGATCGTCTTCATGGGAACAACACTGTGCATCGATTTCCTCGCTTTATACACCACTTGTTGTAGTGTGTATTAGCATCTTGGGTATGCTGCAAGCCCCCATCCCTAACCTGGCAGCAGATGACGGACAACCCAATGTGGACATCCCCATGGGAGCAGGGCTCTGTGGAATGGCTGCTCTCGGTGCCAGCGTGGTTCCCTGATCACTCATCTTATTTTTCCAGCAAGGACACAGGTCAAGCATGAGGGATGTGGGTGCACTTACTCATGAAGCAAATTATTACCCAGGTTGAGTAACTGGCATCTGCCCAAGAGGGAATGAGAGAAACTTTCTGGAGAGATTCTGCCCATCTAGTTCTGGGACCTTATCAGGGCCGGACTATGTCGAGGAAGGATGTTTATTCATTCAGATGCTTTTTGTTGAAGAGATTTCTCCTCCACCAACCAAAAAAAACATACTCATGTGGAGAGCTTCCTCCTCTGCTGTGGCAAATGTACTTGACGGCGTGTACCTGAGCCCAGCCCTGAAAGCAGCCACTGTGCTAAAGTGTTTGCTTGGCTTCAGAAATGTTAAGAGAGGGAATTTCTCTTTAGGAAGCTCGAAGATGTTGGTTTTGAGTTCACTCTGTGCCTGATCCAAAGCTTCTTGAAGTCAATGCAAAGCTATCATGGACTTTGAATCAGGCTCCGAGCCCACAAATGCATACCTGAGCAGGGAAGAAAAAAAAGAAATAACGGCAGATATCTCCAAATGAAGAGAGCTCTTGTTTCCAAAATCCCACCCTGAAATGCCAGTCATTGGAGGGCTGGTGCTTCTGCTCCCTGCTGGGCACCAGAAAGGTTACCCTTTTGCATCTCCATCTATATCAATGTCTGGTTTGCTTTTGAAACCTGCTGAAATCTTGTCCTCTGTTCCACAGGGCAAACACCTATCTTATACAAAGGGGTTTTTTTTAATGATTCCTGTATTATCTTTTCCACTGACACGCAGATGTTTTCTCTGTCCCTGTAAAGCTTCAGCAGGTTGTGTTCAAAGTGATGAATGTACCTTCCTTCTCCAGCACTGCAGGGGTATGAAGCTGGTGCAGTGAAGGTTGGTGCCTGGCCAGGAAGGTGGAGAAGTCCTCTGCTGAAGGACTTTGAAGTCCTTCATGGAGGGATTCTCCACTTGCGACTGCCTTAGACTCATAGACTAATAATTTAGGTAGGAAGGGACCTCTAGAAGTCATCTGCTCCAACCCATGGTGTGCTCCAAGCCATTACCGTGACCTGTGTCAACTGGCAGGATTAGGGGATGGGATGGTGACCATCCCCAGCGGGCAGCGTGAATGGAACTGCTCTGCAGTTCATGGGAACTCAATTCTCCGTGATCTGAAATTGTTCTAGATTGTCATCAACGCGGTTTGGACCCGGGCCAGCCAGGGGTCTCCCAGGCAATCTCTACGATGCAGAGAAGGGACTGAGGACCCCAGCCTCACCCTAGGAGGCAGTTTGGATGCAGCCCCCCTTGCTGGAGGGTCGGAGAGCTGGGTGACACGGAGGCAGGCCCATTCGCTCAGCCCCCAATTCCCAGGTGGATGGGTTTTGGCTGCTCCATCACCAAGGACTTGGGTGCTATGTTCTCAGTGTCATGATGTGGGACTTTTAGGGATAGTGTTAGAGCCAACACGGTGAGCTCAGTGCCTGTGCAGCCTTGGCAAAGAGACCATCTTTGCTTGGAGAAAAGTGTTATCTTGCTCCAGAGGGGAGCTGACACACAGCCAGGGTGTCTGTCAGGACCTGGGAGTGAGAGAAAAAGAGACAGGGGCTGGTGGCATCATCCAAAGAGCAGGGGAAAGGGGCGTCGTGGTGTATGAAATGGCCCTAGGAGCAGCCAAGCTTGGGAACCAGCCGAGAGCAAAGTTGTATGAACATGCTGCACTGCAAGAGGGCCTCAGGTGGCACTCATGTCGCGTAGGCAATGTCAGAGAAGGACATAGCCCTGGTGTCAGGGAGCTCTGGGAGCGAGCAGGGGTGCACTGGCGGATGGGAGGAAGGAGATGGAAGAGGTCAGGGGGCCAGTCTGGCCCTGGCGAGAGCAGGCAGGGCTGCTGGAAGAAGGGCTGCATCTTGCAAACAGCTGCAATCACAGAGCAGTGTGTTGGCAACATGCAATACATCAACAGGCAGCAATTAGGGCTGCAGCGCAAAGCCCTGCTGACCACCAAAGATGACCTGGCTGGAGGACGGGGGCCAGCCTGGGTGTCACTCAATGCCTGCCCTGGGGCTGGCGCAGCTGGATCCGGGCAGGTCTCTCTCCCCACCACGGCGGCACGCTTCCCCGAGTGCCTCAGGACACAGACGTCACCCCAAGGACCCACCAAGTGCCTCCGACCTCTCCAAGCGTGAGGAGCATCTTCCTGCCGATGTGAACCCTGGCGTGGAGATCAAAGGCCAGTTTCTGTTTTGAGAGGGGGGTCCCGACCACAGAGCATGGTTGAGAGAACAGCGGGCTGCAGCTTGCACTGCGTCCTGGTTTCTGTCCCACTCTGACGAAGGTTGATCTGACATTTTCCGTTAGAAGGTGGTATTTCCAGTTTCTTCGAACTTTGCCAAACTTTCAGTACTTGGGATGAAATTTTCCAGGCCCACATCTGCCTACGTGCCACAGTTGAAAGCTGAGACTGCAGTGGTTTGTCCCTCCCAGGAACGGCTGCTGGTTTTGCTGGTGTGAGCTCACACATTTTGGGGGCAAGAACTTCTACCCCGGTTAGTAATGGCATTAGCATGAGGATTTTGTCCTCCTGCAAAAGCAAAACAGAAGTGTGTTCCTCCAGGGAGGTTTGCACATGACCAGGAGAAACCAGTTAAAGTGCAGAAGCTAAATCCTGCAACAGTCCATCTTCACTGATAACCTGCCAAGCACACAGCCATTGCCACGTCCTGCCCCAGTCCTGAGATGTTGCTGGTCTGTCTTTGAAGCTTTCCGTTTCAGTGACTATCACTGGCGGCTCAAGGAAGCCCTTGAGGTTAGCAAGGTTTGACAAACCCCATGGACATATAAATCTTCATCTAGATGGTACCCAGGCCCTGCAGATTATCGGAACGGGATTTCTCAGGCTCAGAATAACAGCTGCTGTAGCTAATACCCTTCAGTTGTGCCATTTCTGGACTGAAAGTGGTTTCTCGGTGTGCTGAACAGAGCCAGCTGCAACTACCTGCTTTGCGCAGGTATCACGGGGACTTACCCCTGTTTCATTTGGTGCTGGGAACCCATCCAGGACCACATCGCTGCTTGCTCTTCTGAGCCCTCATGCTCTTTCTTTCCCTCTTTAAGGGTGGCTGGGATGGAGCCGCCTTTCACTGGGCATGCTGCTCCAGGGGCTGCTCATCTCCTGCAAGATCACTCGCTCTCCGGTATCAAACCCCACATTCCTGCGGGCACGGTGACACCTCAGGCTCTCATAGGCCAGCAGTGGAAAAGCAAATTTTCCTTCTAGGCATGTTTGAAAGAAGGCATCAGAGAAGAATTTCCAGTGGAAAAATACCAAACTCTTGCACTTGACGGAGAACCAAAATAGATTGCAACAGTGCTTTCCTCTGGGAGGAATTTTCCTACCTGGGGGCGGCGGGGGGTGGAGGGGAAAGGGCTTGAACGGACAGGTATGAGGTTAAAAAAAAAGTGTCAGGTCCTCTCCTTGCACAAGAAAAGGGGGAGGTTGGCAGTGGGGTATCTCTCCTGCATGTGCTGTGCACCAGGGATCAGCGCTGCACCTTGCTTTGGGCATCTCGTGTTTTCCTTGTGCGGCGGCAGAGCTGGGTGGATGGTGTCCCATCAGCCAAGGAGGGACTGGAATATCTTGTGTTTTACGATGGTAGATGTTATGCATTCATTTAATTTGCTGCATATGGTTGTTGAATATATATATAATTTCACAGAATCATGGAAGAGTTGAGGTCGTCAGGGATCTTTGGAGATCGTCTAGTCCAAACCTCTGCTCAGCAGTGCCACCTACAGCAGGTTGCCCAGGACCATGTCCCATTGGGTTTTGTGTATCTTCAAGGATGGAGGCTCCACAGCCTCTCTGGGAAACCTGGTCCACTGTTTGACCACCCTCACAGTGAAAAAGCTTTTTCTTACATTTAAATGGAATCTTTTGCATTTAAATTTGTGTCCTATTAATTATTTTATTTTGAAGATTCACCAGGGTCTTTGAAACGAGCTCCCTTTCCAGTGCTCCTTTGTGTTCATCAGTCTGCTGGCCAAAGGTCCAAATTCAAGTCCAAATTCAGACTCCAAGTCTCTGGGGGTGATGTGTAGACCTGACCCTACCCTATGGATGATCCCACCTGACCTACCCCATTTGCTGGGGAACAGTGAATAAGGTGGGCCACCTTTCAAGCACCTTCTAACCACACCTCCCACTGCCTAAATATCTCACCAACCATCGTTGCGTCCAATGTAGGTGTTGGGACATGGCCTGAAATTGGCTTCCCAGCACCGAGAACGGGATGGGGGCTTGTCCAGTGACTTCCTACCATCCCCTGGGCGGCAGGACCCAGCCCCGTGGCTGACAATGGGCTGCTTGTTGGGCTGAGGCGTTCGGCAGGACCCTGAGGTAAAGGGGAGACTCCCTTTTACTGCTTCTTGCTTAATAACAGGCTTGAGGATATTAATTACCTTAATTAGAGCTGGCCAAACCTGTTTGGCTTGGAGCTGGGAGTCGGTGGGGACCAGCTCTCTCAGCTTTTTTCTGCTTTCAGGTCTCATGATGTTCCCCAAAGAGTGAGACCTGTCCTATTTCAAACATAATTAAAAGGCTTCTGAGAGGCTCCTTAGATCCTGCAGCTTTCTGAGCAAGAAGCCCTCTCTTCAGTAAGGGGCTGTGTTTCATAAACAGCAAGTAAAATGGCTTTATCTTGCTCCCCTCCCCAAAATAAAAATAGGTGGTTTTAGTGACACAGGGAGATCATGGGCATAAGGCACTGTGCTGTCCTTGGGAGACTTGCGACTGGAAAAAAACACATTCTTGGGATTGTAAATCCCCTTTGGAAACATGGAGGGTGGGTTTGCAGATGAAGAACCTGGGCCAGTTGTGAGGCTGGAGGTGACTCAGCCCCCTGCTTGGCTGGCAGTGCAGGCAAAGCCTCCTGCCTCAGTTTCCCAGCTGCAAAATGTACCATGTCTTGTCCAGTCATCACTTTTACTGGCACATAGGTAATATTTAGCTGGGGCCTGGGGTGTCACAAGCAGTAAAGTTTGGTGACTCAGTTGCTCAGAATTTGCCCAGAGAAGTGACTTCGTGGTGAATGCCATGTCAATGCAAGGTGAGACATTGGGTTCAGATAGCCATGTGGCTTCTCTCTGGGTTTCCCTGGTTGTCGTCACTCTCCCAGAACGGGTGGTGGTTGCTGATGACCTGTTGTTATGATTCACTCTTCTCTTTCCTTTGGCTGAAGGTGCCAAGCTCATCTCAGGTTGACCTCCAAACAGTGACAGGCATTTGCAGGTCACACTCTTCCAGTGGCTGAGAGGGGACCTTGGTGTGGTTCAATCTACAATTCATCTTGCAAGAAAGCAGGGCTGTCCATGGAAGCACAGTCATTGCAGTATGTGCAGCCTCCCACGACCTGATGGCATGTCACACTAGGGCTGCCAGTCCCTAATCTTCTCTATAGCCCCAAGGGATGACAGAACCCATGCCAGATTCCTCCAGTGCTCACTGTGTTCATATAATGACCTTGGCTCTCTTTTTCTGTATCCTGTAGTATTCCGTCTGTGCTCATCGGCTCCGAAGCCTCCGTCTCCTCTTGAGAAAGCAGGAGGCCATTCTGTGAGCCAGCCCTCTTTAGCAGGTGTCACAGAGTGGACACTAGCCAGATGAAGGCATCTCAGAGAAGTGGTTGAACTGCCAGCTCATCTGCCTGGGGTCCCTAGGTCTTCAAGGGGAGAACTTCCTCCAGAAGGAGATTTGGAGCTTCTAAGCTGGGTTTTTGCCCCGAGTCACCTTCCAGAGGCACCTGATCATTTTGCAGTTCTTCTGAAGGCTCTTAGAGATATTTCTTATCCAGTTATGGCAGTTGGAAACCATCGTGCCTTTCTGTGGTGCTGTGTGTGTGTGATCAATACAGCCAAAGTGAGACTTGCCTTAGTCTGCAGTAGAGGAGATGAAATGTTCCATTTTCCCTCCAGTCACTACAAAGGGAGCCTGAAGTTCTTCATGAAACATCTCATGAAGGTTTGGACCCATATGGAGGTAGCCCTCGGTCATCTCACGAGCCTGGGGTTGACTTTGTGTCGTTGCTGCTGGACTGATGCCATAGACGTGGCTGGGTCAGGTGCAGGGCCCAGGGTCTATTCTCCAGGCAGGTAGGCACACCCATGAGCACTGAGCAAACCTGGCCTTCTCCCCCTTCCAGACTACCACCCAGAGAGGATCCAGCAGTGCCGGGGTACCCAGACCGGTGGCTGAGGCCCCTGCACTATATACAAAACTAGACTGGTAGAGTCTCTATTATCCTGTTTACTCCTTTCCTCTGCACAGCAAGGAGAATGTTATCTCCTTTGGTGGAACATCATGCTGTCTGTAAAACATACGTAGAAATACAGAATATGGTACATAGTTTTGGTCCACATGAAGCAGTGTTTTCAATGAATAAAATATTTGCACTTAGAAATACTTTATCTGGTGCAGATGGTATTTAGCCATTTCGCCAACTGGCTTTTCCAAGCCAAAGGGGAAAAGTGTCCATCCCAATCCTCTTCCTCCTCTTTTGCATTTCTTGTTGAAGGGTAGACATCCAGAGATACCCTATCCACCAGGTGTTGCTACAACACATCGGAGAAAGCAGCTATTGTATTTATTATGTTAATCCTGGCTCAGTGTTTGAGTATTTAGAAGTTTAGGAGAGTTGTGGGCTCTGAGATGTATTTAATCCTTGCATTCGCTTGGTTGAAGAAGGTATTCAAACAGGAGTTACTGATCTTATTTCTGTATGTGCATCTTCAGGGAGCCAATGAATGGCAAACTGCCCCTTCAGCAAGAAGACAGCTTTGTATTGAAAGCTCCCTAAATTGACTGAGTTTATGGCTGGGCTCAAAATGAAGTCATGGACTACACTGATTGAGGGACTCCCTCAAGGTCCCTTCCAGATCTATCTTCAGTGTTTCAGTGACTCCAGTTCCTGAAATGCCTTTTTTTTTTTTTTTTGAGCTGCTCTCATTGATGCTTTTGAAACATCAAGTCTGATATCTTGTCCATCTATGTGAGAGAGACGTTAGTGCACTGCAGTTATTGAAAACCTGTGTACACTGGTGTAAGGATAAAATAGACCATGGAGGTTATGAATGGGAAAGCTGGATTTTCACACTAAATGAGGTGAGGTCAGGTCTTGAGTGACCTATTCTGTAATGTTAAGGGGTACTAGTATAAGTACTAATAATAGTACTTATTAATATAGCCGGATACTAGCTAACAGTGTGGTATCACTGTGGACTGTACTTCAAATTTGTGTGTGTTTGTGATCTGATTTCCAGGTCTGTCACCGTGTATTTGTCATCGGCATCTAGTGTGACCCTATTGGGCCATCCCAGCTGGAGGTGGTCGGACACGTTAGCTTTGCCTTCTCCCTCCTCCTCAATGACATGAACCTGGCCCGTTGGCCAACTGCTCCCTTCCTCCAGACCCGCTGTCCTCCACCTTTGCTCTTTGGCATCCCCTAAAGCTGGGCTGCAGACACGGTCCCAGGCTGTCTGGCATCTCCAAGGACAGAGGATGCCAAGTGGGATTTGGAGGGGTCTCGCTCCTGCTAGACCTCTTCAAGGCTGGCCCCAGCTCCTCTGTCACACTTCGTCCTTACCGCTGAATTAAAGACCCTTCTCCTACATCTCCTTGATTATAAATTTTGCTCAAGCCACCTCTTCACCTCTTCTTTAACAAACTTCCTGAGCCCCTGAGTTGGAAGTTGGCTTCCCAGATCCCCAACAACTCATGCAGCTCCTTCCCCCAATCCTGGTGCTTTAGCAACATCTCTGACCTCTTCCAGGAAATGTGTCCTGTGTTTTGGCTTACCCTAGGAGCAAAAAATTGTTGCTTAAGCAGGTTTCAGGCATCTCAGCCTGTGACCTTCCTGTAACTATTTGAATGAGTGTATTGACTTGTTCTGTGAATTATAAACTCCATTAACTCTTTAGTGACTCCCCAATGCTTGGTGAGAAGGGCTCAGATCCAGGGCATATCTAATGTGCCAAAGTCTCTTCAAGCTTATGGGAATGAGGAGCTTAATCCACATTGAAGATTTGGTTAAAAATACCTTTTTCAGTGGCAAAGGCTGCCAGCTGCTGGTTAGAAATTCAGAATTAGTGACTTCATCACCCAGCACCGTAACCTCTTTTTTTAAATGCTTTCCTAACTTTCAGTCTATGAGAAATAAATGTACTGTGCCTTTAATCTTGCCCTGCTAAGATTTTCTTCTTTAAAAAAAAAAACACACAACCCAAACCGACTGCACTCCAGCAAACACCTGTATTGCCACTGAAAGGCCTTTTGCTAATATATTTTTCCCCCTGTTCTTCTTGATCACACCTGTCTAGCTTTGGGCAAAATAAAATATTCACATAGCTGCCAGAAGTAAAGTTCTTTCCTGGCTTGAGCTACTGTGTGTAAAGATCTCCAAAGAAATGTCAGATCACTTTATTGAATCCTACTGAAAACTTGTTTGACAGTAACATGCAGAAAGGATCAGGACCTCTCTGTAATTGCCAGTGGGTTGAAAAGAGCATTTGTTTTGAAGGCTTAAAAATGTTTTTTCTTTCTTTTTTTTTTTTTTTTAATATTTTATTTTTGTGATGATATTTGGATGCATTAAAAACCGTGAAGAGCTCTCCGTGCACGTTGCTTGTGGATTTGCATAGATGCATGAACACACACTGCCTGCACACGAACACATGGAGAGGGCTGGATCTGCAGCTGGATTGCAGCCACCTCTGGGGCAGGAGGCAGAGCCAGCCAGCAGCATGCACCAGCTCAGCAGCACCGGCCAAGGCGCAGATTAATATATGCAATTTTTCAGGTGCTCTGAGCTTCACACGGGAGTAAAAAGCACCTTTATGCAGAAGGCTTTTGCCCTCATGAAGCGCTGCATGTGAGCAGGTCAGAGCTACTTCAGAGAGGTGAATTCCGCCCTCTGCACACCGTGTCTTACTGCTCCGTCTTCCTGTGAGTGGAAACAAATACCTATTGTAGTGGGGAGAATAATTAGGAGCAGGTGAAAGCATATTTTTAAAGATCCTCTGACCAAACTGATATTTAATTTACAATAGGAATATTTGCCTCTCCAAATCCTCGCCTGTTGCTCCCAGATGTTAATTACAGTTTGTCACTCCTGTGTCTGCTGTGTGAAATACATGTTCCTCTGAGTGAGACCTAGTGCTAACCTTTGCCTTGGCATCCTGGCGAGCACTTCTTTAATTATTCTTTAGTTTTGAAAGGAGTAACCTGGGATTACTGGAACAATCAATCTCCAGGCCTTGAGATGGGGGAGGCAGCTGGAGCATCACTGGAACTCCCATTTCTATCCGAGCTTCTCATATAACTTTAATATGAGCTAGCCTGTTTCAAGTAGTCTACCAGACCTCAAAGTCTGGTTTGTGGGGACACTCAAAACCCACCTCTGGGTCACTCATTTCTCCAAAGGCTTTTGTTCCTGTTAGTCCAAAATGAAGTCTCCGTCCTCAGAGATGGAGACTCACTTTGAGCTCTGAGTTTGCAAAACAGCCCGTTGCTTCTCAGCCTTCCTCAAATCCTCAGGTGGTGCCACGTCCAGGGTTTTCCAGATACAAACCCTGGCCCCAGACTTCCTCATGTGCCCATTCTTCTGTGGTCATTTCCCTACTAAATGGCACCCTGGATATCATGGGTCTTGTGGGAAACCTGAAGCCACCAGCAACAGTGACTCAGAAAATACGTGGAGGAATCTCAGCTCCCTTGGGTTGAACTGAAGTCCAGCAAATTCAGTAAGGAACCTCACCTGCCTTCAGGTGCCCACAAGGTTGATTTGGCCATCTGAGGAAGTCACCTGCATCTCACTTTCTTGCCCTTAAAGAGAAATGGGAAGCTCTTGACGAAAGGTTCGGTCTGTGTCAGACGAGAACTGAAGACACATCAGAGAAGTTGCCACCTTGTCTGGATGTTCAAAGTTAAGAGGGTTGGACCATTCCCGAGGTCTTTATCTCCTAACAGAGCTTTTCATCTGTCCCAAGGGGACCCATTTTTGACAGTGAAGTGAAGACAGCAACTCGGTTATACTTGTGTTCTTGGTGGAGCTAGGGTGACCGAGTGGCTGAATCTGGTTTGTATTGTACACATGGACACACACGTTTATCGCACTAATTTTGACTAATTTAGACCTTTGGGGCCCCAATACACCTTTCTGTGTTGCAAAATGAAATAGCCCAGGGCAAAGGGGCTTGCCCAAGGACATTGAAGAAGCCAGACCCACAACAGGACAAGAGTGAAGGAGAAGAGCTGGTGGAGGCAATCGTTTCAGCTTGGAGACATCAATAGCAGAATGCATGGTTGCTGATGGGGGTGATGTTTACTGTCCAGCTCCTCTAGACATCACATTTCACAGCTGAGGGAATGACCAAATGCTTCCTTGGCTTTGCCAACAGGAGCCCTACAATTAGCCAATATCCTAAGCAAAGCCCCCTCGTAAAACCAGCATGGGGTCATCCAGGGCTTCATCCTAGGAGGGACTCCACACAGTGTTAGTGTCCAGACACCAGTCAAATGAGCTGATTTAGAACATGTCATATGTTCACAAGGACTCATGAAGCATCATGTTGCCGGGATTGATTGGGAAGGCTAACGTGCCCCCCACCTCCCACCCCGTGCTAGTGACAAAAGGCTGGTTTGGTTTGGCATTGGCATCCCTCATCGATGGCGTTTTTTTTTTTCTTTTTTTACAGCTGCAGCTAGGGAAGGGGAGATGGAGGATAACTGAGCAAGCTTCTCCTGGTGGTCAGGAACATGGAGTTTGCAATGTCCCCCAGTAAGAGAGATCTTTTCGTATGGGTTTGGGAGCACTGGATGAGAGAAAGCCACATGAATTAGAAGCAGGTCCTCCAGCATGGCTGGCCCGAGTGACAAGAAGAATTTCAGACCAGGTCTACCCCAATAAAGCTCATGCCAGTTTAACAACCTTGGTAGGGATGTAAACCCCTTTTTGTACCAGTCTTGCAAGAGAGACATGGAAAAAGTCTTTATTCAAGGACATCCAATGTCATTGGAGGATCTGGGAGTACCTGATATCAGCCAAAGCACTTGTTTGCTCATTTGGATGGTATCTCCACCTAGCAGCAGGAGCTGCTAGGATTGCTTGGCTGGTGGATCTTCCTAAAGAGACCTCCTCCTGCACAGTATTAGTGTCTGCTGGATCTCATCCATAGAGACACCTGCATTAACACAGACTTCTCCCTGTGCTGCCCGGGAGTGCAGATCCAGGGGCATGCTGATGCACGCAGGATCCCACACTGACATGCTCTGGTGTGTGCAGGCATCTGTGCTCATGCTGGTGGGGTGTCCTTCTGCATGGAGCTCTGCCATCACCTCTCTGCTCCATATAAACTCATGCAGAGCCTCTGCTGTTAACTCAGACTATTGGAAACCCTCTCCTGGGCTCTTGCTTGCCCCTTACAGCTGTCCATGCATGCATGCATGTCCATGTCCATGCATGCACATAGATATGGACTCTCTGTGTCCTGTGTTAGAGGCTCACAGCCCAGCACAGCTGCAGGTCCAGGCTCAGGAAGGAGAAATTAGGAAACTGAGTTGTATTTATTTTTATGCTACACTAGGCTAGAACTTATGCCCAGATGTCTCCCACCTTACTGAAACCCAGAATCACCATTCCCTTGGAGAGGGACAGACCTCTCCAGTGGCAAGTCAGATCTGGGGTGGCCTGAGTTGCCCACTGGGATGAGGTTTCTCCCTCTCCCCGCAGCTGTAGATGAAGCCATGTGCAAAAGGGTCTGATCATGGGTATCCACTGAGTATCTGTTCTTCTTAGTGGGAAGCAAACCCAGGGGATATTCAAGCTCTTTGAAGGTGGGAACAATTAACAAGCAGGACTTGAAATCTCCAATCTGCTTTGACACTGGGGATCCAACACATGTGGAAGTTCAAACCAGCACCTCCGGCAGGTCCCTGAACAGAGAGATGTGACCTCTACCGGGTGCTTGGGTCTCCCAAACACTTCCCATGCAACCCTTCATCTCTGCCTATGTTAGTTCCCCATCAGCAAATCTTCCCTGTCTCATTCTTGAGACTGAAAACTGTTTTGGTGATGGAGCGACAGCCTATTCTACACACCGTCAGCACCCAGCATCACGGGGGCTTAATGTCATGACAGCAAGCTCCAAGGCTTGCAGCTTCACCACTCACTAATCACTGCTAAATAAGAAAAGGGGCAGGAAGGCCACTGAACTCATAACAGGCATGTTTAAATCAAGGAAAGAAAAATCAGAGGGCAAAAATTAAGGGGCTTTGATCCTTGATTTTATGTCAACAGAGACGAAAGAAGAACACTAAGTCTTTTTACTTTTTACCAGCTGCTGCTTGAAACAAAATAATTGGATAATTAAAAGGCCTTGCCTTATGTCAGTTTTATTTAGGTGCCTTGATCCACTGATGGAATGTGTCATTGATAGAAGGTTTAAGAGCTCGTTAGAAAAATCCCAGAGATAAACCCTGGGCTCAGCCCCTTCAAAGGGCTGTCAGCTGGGAGGGGAGCAGGGATGCTGTCCCAGAGTGGCTCAGTATAATGGTACCACAAGGGAGAAACTGTGCTGGGTAACAGCTGTAGAAAAACAGGTTACACCTTTAGCACAGCCAGGCTGCAGGTGTTGTGAAACACCCCATGCCCTCCCGCTCTGCCCCAGCAGCTGATTTGGGTCTGAAGGAACAAATCTGCTTTCTGTGATGGCGTGGCATTTTTCCTTGGCGAGGTGGTGAAGTTTTGGTGGGGTGCAACCAAGACATCCCATCTTGAAGCCACCCTTCCACCCCTGCTTCTCACCAGCCATCACCTGCCTTGTCTGATGTTGTCTGCTGGGTCTTGGGCAGGAATGAAGATCCTATAGAAAATAACATGGCGAGCGTACCTTGCCCTTCCCCACTTCGCTTGGCTCCCCAAACCCCAATAGTCTCTCACAAGACTCAGTTGCCAGCTATAAATGACTCAACAAACTTCTGCCTGTCATTGTTTAACCCCAGACAACAACTAAGCCCCACACAGCCCCTTGATCACTCCCCCTCCGGTGGGATTGGGGAGAGAATTGGAAGAGTAAGAGAAAACTCATGGGTTGAGATAAAGACAGTTTAATAAGTAAAGCAAAAGCTGCGCACACAAGCAAAGCAAAAGAAGGAACTCATTCCCTACTTCCCATCGGCAGGCTCAGCCATCTCCAGGAAAGCAGGGCTCCATCATGTGTAATGGTGACTTGGGAAGACAAATGGCATCACTCCAAACATCCCCCTCCTTCCTTCTTCTTCCTCCAACTTTATATGCTGAGCATGACGCCATATGGTGTGGGATATCCCTTTGGCCAGTTGGGGTCAGCTGTCCCGGCTGTGCCCCCTCCCAGCTTCTTGTGCACGCCCAGCCCCCTCGCTGGTGGGGTGGGTGAGAAGCAGAAAAGACCTTGACTCTCTGTAAGCACTGCTCAGCAGTAACCAAAACATCCCTGTATTATCAACGTTGTTTCCAGCACAAATCCCAAACATAGCCCCATACTAGCTACTATGGAGAAAATTAACTCTACCCCGGCCAAAACTAGCACACTGCCTCTTGAAAACACCACCACATTTAATACACACATTTAATGCCTTGAGAGAGGTATGGCCTCTTGTATAGGAACTCTTCCTTGTGTAAACGTATCTCTTCAGAGCCAAGGCTGAGGATGATGTACAGTTCTTGTCTGGAAAGATGGTGCCTTTGCAATGATTAAAACATTTGGGACAAAGAACGATTTCTTTCGAAGTGGTTCTTCCCCCGATGGGTTTTGGGTGAAAGTTTCTAAAGGCTCCTGAGCAGGAACTGGCACATCCCTGACTCTGACTGCCATGTGAGCCTCGTCACCTTTGGAAATAGAGTTCAGGGTGCTAAGTGGGTCGATGCTTTTGAAAAATGAACCTTTATCTTAAATATCTGCATTGATTTGTTAACATCGGTTATATAATTACTGTCCTTGCTGACTCCATTTCGCTGTTTATTCCTTCTGTGACCACAGTAAACTGCAGTTCACAGCCAGAGGGAGGTGATGTGTTACCTACACTGCGTAGGACTCATTTCACGCTCTCAAAAGGGACGCAGGTAGCTTAAGTCACTCCTTTGGCCCTTTCTAGAGTCAATGGATAGAGGTGAGCATCTCTAGAGAGTGGCACATCCTGGTTATAATAAGTCCCCTAGATAGACGGGAATGACTTGCCCCCTGAAAGTAGCCCATTGATAGGAGAGACGCCCCAAATGCCTAGGTGTGCCCCACATTTAGAGGTTAAAGTGAGCTGAGATGAATCGGATCCTCTTGCAACATGAATAATTCAAGAGCCCTAGAGAAAACCCTCTGACCTGCAGCCATGCCTGCAAAATTGGATGGTCTGAGACCTGCCAGTTGGTCTGCCAACTGTGCACACTCTTCTGCGTACAAATAAGTGAAGAAATAAATAACCCGCATATGCATATATAGCTCATAAAGCTATATATAATGTGCATATGGATGCACACACACAAAATCAAAATTGTATGTGTATGTGGTATACGTGTGTCTGTTTAAGGTCCGTGTATATAGCTGTCTTTAAATAGCATGAAGAGCAAAGAAATACACATAGATATAGCTCAAGGCCAAACGCAGCCTCTGTGGAAAGGGTTTATATATCTTTGCAACCCAATTACATGACCTGGAGTCAGCGTGGAGGGAAGCATGGGGGGGAAAGGGCTACAGTGGGTCTGAGTCCCGACTCCAGAGGAGCACTGGCAGTGCAGGCAGCTGCCTACGTCGCTAAAAGTGCCATTAGCAAAACTAACAAGTGGAACCCCATTCCTGGTGCCGCTCACGCTGGCGGTCGGAGAAGGTCTCTGGTGTGCCGAGCGCTGTGTGAATCCGAGGAGGCTGTGATCCTCACAGCAGTGGGTGGTAGAAACCACAGTGTGTAAGTGATGCTTTCTGTTTTATTTGATTTGTGACTGATTTATAGGCACTGCTGCGGTGTAATTGGCTTCATTGAGCCCACTGTGGCTTCGTGCTGCCATGGCTGAAAGCTGGGCTTGGCTCTTAATCTTCCGTTCCCCCACCTCTCCCTGGAACAATCCATGCGCTGCTCTGACATGTGGAGAGAATATGGTGTTGGCTTAGGAGCTGATTAGTCTGCATGATATCTGCGTGATAAATATCTTTATAAATAGCTTTCCTGTGCAGATTTCATTAGGCATCCCTCAATAAGCCTGTTGAAGGAACAGTCACCACCTCTCAGACTTTTGTCCTGGGACAGCTGCCTTGGGGCCTCCACGTCACCCCATGGACTGGTTGTACCTGGTACATGGGGTCGTGGGGTGAGGGATAGCCGTGGGGTGATGCTGCTCCCTGATGCCGTGACATCTAGGACCTTGGCTGAAGGGCATAATCCCACTGGTGTTCCCAGTGTCCAGCATGAAGCATCGTGGGCTCTTCTTGCTTTAGATGCCCATCATCACAGTCAACTCGCCTTCCCTCTGCTCTCCCTGGAAGCGGATGGCTGGTGGGGATGACATCCTCCCCCATTGCTGAGTCCATGAAAGAGTCCAGGTCCAGACCAGGAAAAGGATCTGACTGTGCTAGGTCCTCTACAAGCAAACTGCCAAGAAGAAATGCTCCATGGGCAAGAGATAGGAAGAGTTTAAGATGGTGCACAGCAGTGTGGTGAGCATCCCCTGCTCCAGAGACCTCCCCTCTTGTAGACTTAACTAACTTATGCTGGTCAAGCATTGGAACAGGCTGCCCAGAGAGGTGGTGGAGTCACCATCCCTGGAGGTGTTCAAAAAACGCGTAGACATGGCACTTCAGGACATGGTTTAGGAGGCATGGTGGTGTTGGGTTGATGGTTGGACTTGGTGATCTTAGAGGTCTTTTCCAACCTTAATGATTTTATGATTCTATGATTGTATGACTTTGGTGGGCTTATGCCTCCAATAGGTTTGGTCCCAGAGCTGAATTCCTGTGGAGCTTCTGGGTATTTATGTGTTAGGTATAAAAATAAGAAGGTTCCTAAATAATGCGGTGGTAGGACAAAATATCCGTGAATCCAGTTACCATTGAAGGGTTTGAGTTGAGGCTGCTCTAACTGCTATATGAGCCTAAAAATCAGGCTGAGCAATGGTGGCAGGTGAAATGGGAAGGCAAGTGGGTGGGGGCCTTGTTGTCAACAGAGAACCAAATCTGCCCATCGGTAATGCTGTTTAAAGAAGATGTTGCTGTTTCCACTGGAAATGGAGAGGTGCAATGGAGTGAGTGTATGTGCATGCATGTACGGAAAGGAGGAGGAAAGAAAATGGGAAGAATACAAAGAAAACCCTCCCTTAACAGAAAGGAGGGGAGGACTTGTGAGAATCGTGGTCTTCACAGGTGTAATTCAATCTCCAGGCAACTCACAACAAGTTCCCATATGAAGGTGGCTGTGTGGATGTCTAACTGGACTGGCAGTGACTCATGTTATGATGCTTCTGTGGTCCTCAGAGGACAGTCTTCCTCCCCATCCTCTGCCTCAGTTTAGGGCCAGAGTTCAAACGGCCAGAGAGAAGGGCTGAGATTACTCTCCCAGGCCTCCTGTGTAAGAAAAGCCAGAGGAGGACACTGCATAAATTCCTGCTTGAACTAGAAAATCCATTTAGATAAAACATTTGGCCTTCCTTTTAAAATCTGTGTAATGTGAATTATTGTAGTCTCAGCTAAATTGTTCCATCAGACAGTCAACTTCAGTGTTAAAATATGTGCCATGTTTGGTGTTCGATTATGGCTAACTTTGATTTCTGGCATTTAGATCTTCTTGCACCTTTGTGTAAGATACTGAAGAGCTCTTTGTTACTGAACATCCTTTCAACAGACTACTCATGGGCTCTTAAACTATCATCTTTCTGTCCATTGAGTTGGTGGACTGAGCTCCTCTAAGGGTTTCCAACCTTGCCTCCATTCCCAGGGCTCTTCTCCAACTCCTCTTTGATTTAACAACATCCTTTGGGGATTGCACCTCCTAACATTTCAGAAGCAGTGCCCGGTATGCAGGCTGGGAGGAAGAGCGTGGGGTGGGGAGTTGCACCCCCACGCCCTTTCAGCCTGGCTTGGGCAGCAGGAGGAGTTGGCGAGTTCTTGTCCCTTTGCTCCCTTGGAGGAGCCAATGGGGCCATTCAGCATCTCTCTCAGCAGCTCTGATAGCCTGCTTTGGATCCTGCCCAGCAAGAGCATCTCCCTCCCTCCACTGCCTGCAGAAGCAACCAGCAGAAGCTGGCTCACACAGCCAGCTGCCTGGAGTGTGGGGTAATGGGGACATCCCATAAATTCAACATTCCCTCATTTCCGGCATCCAAGATCACGAGACCTTTTAGCAATAAACCCCAACTGCAAGCAGATCAGGTTGCCCGCTGTGATGCCCAAGTCTCTTCCAGCATTGCTGCTTCCCAGGAGGGGGAATACGGCCACATTCTTCACTTCTGCATATCTGCCTTTACATTTGGCCCACATCTGCTTGCTATCTGCCTGTACCCAGCTTAACAAGCGAGTCCTTTTCCTCCATACCGTTGACCTCAGCCTCCATCACATGCTGATCCGGTAGACCTTGTGTTGTCACCAGCAATTTTCTTCTTTTTTTTTTCCCTTTTTTTAGTCCAGGACATAGAGAAAATGTTAAAATGCGTATTGAGGAACTGTTCCCTGTGGGACCTGACTAGGAACACACCCATCTGGCAATGTTCCCTTGTTTAGAGTTACGCTTCGAGACCTATGTTAGCCAGTTTTTAATCCCTTTAATGTGTGCCATGTTTGGTACTCCAGTTTCTTAATCAAAATATCATACAGTACCCAGGCAGTTGCCTTGAGGAAAAACTAAGTAAAATTACATCAGCACTCTTCCCCTTATTAACCACGCTTGTGCTGTTATCAGAAAATACATCAAATTAATTTGACAAGATCTATTTTTCATAAACCCAAGTTGATTGGCAGCAATTATATTACCTTCCTTTGATTTCATAATAAACAAATCTCATATGAGCTATTCCATTATTTTTTCTGGGATTAATGGCAGGCTGGCAGTCTAGAACCCACGTTGTCCTGTCTCCTCTTTTAAAACATCAGCAGAACATTCATTTTCTTCTGGTCCTCTAGAACTTCCCTAGGGTTCAAAGACTTTTGAATAGGCTCCAACCCCTTCTTGGCCAACTCTTTAAAAACTCCTGGATGTAAATGATCTGAATCTGCAGATTTATTAATGGCTAGCTGTGGGAGATGCTGATTACCATCTCCCTTGCTTATGGTTAGAGCCGTAAGTGTGATCATCAGCAGTGTGTGGTAGAAGTAGCTTGTGCAGCTTTTTCTCAACATGCAGAACTGAAGTATTTATTGAACACGCAGGGCTTTTCTTGGTTATTATCCATGGTTCCACCATTCCCCTAGAGTAACAAATTAATGCTATCGTCAGGGTTTCTTTTGTTCCTTGTACAAGAAAAGCGCCTTCTCTTCAACTTTGACTCTGCTGACTATTGGTATTTCTTCAAGTCCTTTATTTCCCTTATTGATTTTCTCCACTCCTGAGTTCTAGCTACGACAAAAATGTCTTTCTTTCTCCGTGCATTACACTAGTTTTATTTTAATACAACAACTCACTTGTTTTATTCCTTATCTTAAATACCTACTTTTACTTTCCTTCTTAATCTGGCTTAAAGAAAAGCTAGTATGGTCTCTCTCCTTGTTGATAACAGTTGTAGATTTTCAATCGGTAAGTAGAAACACTCTTGAATAGTTCACATATTGACTCATGTAAAGTCTCTCTTATTGAAGCTACTGCTATTTGACCATTTGGATCTGTTCCTCCTTTGTTGTAAGACGAGGCCCGTAAGGAATTCCTCTCCCTGGGATGCAACACGTGCTGTACAAACTTACCGTCCTTAATTTTCAGAAATGTTAAAGGTCTTTCTCTGGTGTGTGGCCCAGCCCACATTACTCAGGTCGCAGCTTCCACGAGCGTGCACCCAGTCTCCCTTACAGAGCAGAAAGATGCTTGAGGACATGGTTGTCTTGTTCTTTGTTGAAACCCGGTGGTCATTAGTTCATGGCAACTTCAGGTCTGCTCTTCCTTCTTGTGTGGTTATGGAGGTTTCCTGATTGCTTCCTCTTCATGTCTCACCGGTAGACAGTTGTCATTGTGGTTATAGACAGTTATCTGATGTTGCTGTTGCATGCACATTCAGAGCTCCCCCTTACATCTGGATGAAATATTTGCCAGAGACCTTGGCAATCAAACCAGGCTTCTTAGTGCTGGACCTTGTTTTGTGATTTTTGTAGCTAAAGGTTTTGTGATTTTGTAGTTAAAGCAGTCTGGTCTGACCTCATAGCTGGCCTTGCTTTGAGCAGGAGGTTGGAGTAGAGACTTGAAGTCCCTTCAAACCTGAATTATGCTGTGAACCTACGATTTTTTTGGTTAATCGCCTCACTTAAAATTAGAAAACAGTATCTGAAAAACAAAATTTTCAGTTGTGGCTTAATTTCAAAATTCCCTCTTCTAATTAAAATATGTTTCCTGATAGGCTTCAGCACCAGACTCGGGTACCTACATTTAGATGTCTACACCATGTCAGCTGGTGCCTGAGATTTCCTGATAATCCATAGAGATATGGTTACTGGAGCCCACAGCAATCCAGCCCACCAACCATGTGGGTGAGCTTCACTGGGATCTCTGGGATCTGCTGCTGAGGGGCTCAGCTGAGTTGCTCACATGGTGGGTACCTGGTGCCATGTGGGATTGCAGACCCCTGAGCAGGGCTGACAGACGTGGCACAAGAGCTTGGGGGAGTCCAGTGCCCTTTGCAGCCATAGCCTGAGGGCATCTCACTTGGCATGAGGCACCACACCACGGACTGCGGCGGGAGCCCTGACACCCAGTGCCCATGGAGACAGCCTGCACGTGGCTGTCTGACTCTGGAGATGACTCTCTTGAATTTTAATTCATAAACGTGAAAAAAGCATTGATGAACTCCTGGAATCTATTGCTAGAGAAGGTTGTTGAGGCAGATAGTATCATCAGGTTCAAAAAAGGACTAGACAGATTTGTGGACAACAGGTCCACCCATAGATAGGTAGAGGAGCAGGCAGAGGTGCACCGTCCAGCATTCCTGTGCGATGGCTGTGGATGTTGGGGCAACATGAGGGCAACGACTGCAGAAAGTGGCCTCCCTGGAGAGCATCTTCTATTGCCGTGGTCACAGATAGGTTACTGAGCTACACTAACTGCTGCTCTGACTCAGTAAGGCATTTCTTGCACTCTCATTTTCTTATGACATTTCTTAATGTGCAAATACAGTTTTTCATTTGAGATTACTTTGACATATGTCTTTTCCCCCTCTAACTTTTTGATTCCCCCCAGGATTTTAAAAAATTGTTTTACATATGTCTCTGAACAGCTCTTCAGGTGCCTGCAGGACCCCAAGCCCACTATGGACATCTCCCCAGTGCTCCCATACTCTTTGGCTTGAAGCCTTGCTGAGTTACAGACTCCTGCCCAGGCACCTAGTTCATTGGGGGTCCAAAGCTGCGACTGGCTTGGATGGTCCCTTCCTCTCCGTGGGAGGTTATTGGCTCCGCAGAGGGATGCCTTACCAGGACTAGGATCTTGCTCCTGAGCCAACACATTTTATAACCCATTTTTCTTAGTGTAAACTGACATTGGCAGCAGTTTATGTCAATATGTTGGGCCAATCCCCCAAGACTCCAGATAAGAGGCAAACACTACACTCCTCTGCTGCCCACAGCATTGAGAGAGAGGCCAGACCTGATCTAATCTTTCTGTTTGCATTATAAGCATGCCTAGAGGCCTTGCTGTGCTAGGTCCTACATGTCGACCTAACAAGAGACAGTTCCTGCCTTGAGTACCTGGCAGCTAAAACTGGCGAGGGAGATGGAAAATGTGAATGGAGCAAAAAGCACAGGGAGCATCTCACCCAGGGTCACTTAGCAGTGGCCAGCAGAATACTTATGGCCCCTGATGACTTGTTAGGGGTCTAGGGCTCTGCTACATGGCATATGTGTGTTGAAGGGAGAAAGCTGGGGAAGAGGAGGCATTCAGGTGGATTTGGGCTTGGTCAGTAGTGTGTCCTCACAGCATTTGAGAGAGCACCCTGGCACCCTGGTCCAGGCACTCCCCAGCTAGGGAACCCCAGAGCTCTCTAAGCAAGCTCTTGTGGCTTGGCATTATGAATTATGAATGGTCAGCATCGACCATTATGAATGGTCAGCAGCAAATTTGACCTTGACACTGCTCTTGAGTGCACTGGAAACACCTCAGGGGAATGCACGGCTTACTTAATTAGCTAAATAAGGCCCTGGGAGCTGGGTGTTGAAAGCTCTGTTATTTAACTGTACTCGTTTCTCTCACATCATATCTCCTCACCGTGCATGCCCCACCTGCTTTAGTCATCATGAGTTAACTGGCGAAGATGGACATTTCCCAGTCACCAAGGCGAGCTGGTGGGAATGGCAAGGGCAATGAACTCTTCAGAGCTGCGCCCGTGTTTCAAGTCTAACCGAGCTGTTGTGACACGGGGTGTAACTTAATAGTTTTTTTTCCTGAATAATTACTCTTACTGAGAAATCTAATGGGAGGCAACTGCTGTAAAGGGCAGTCAACTGGAAGTCATGCTGGAAGGATGCCGTGGTGCACCCAGCCTTGCAGAGAAGAAGTTTGCAGGCTGGATGCAGAAGGTGTGATCCTGGCTGGGACCTGAGTCCAGCAGAGGGCACTTGGTGAATGCAACAGCCTGCAGCGCCCGTCCTTGGGCCACGGTTTAATTACAAACTTTGGCATATAGCAATCTCGTTGTCTAGAGTCTGTGGTTACTCAGTGTATCAGTTTCATAAACTTGCCTGCCTGCCCTCTGTGACTCAGTTAATAATAATTAAATGATTCTTTAACAATGCTGGGTAGACTTCCAGCTATTTTTCAATATGCATTAATAATCCTTAATGCTGGTGAACTTCCAAAATTCCTGGGGTCTGGGTTGCTGAAATATACCCCCACTGATGGGTCTGATTCTCTGTTCCCTTGGGCAGTCATTTACTGGTATTTAAAATGCAAAGTAGGTGTAAGTGAGTGGAGAACGCTGATATTGGTAGTATTTTCTCTTAATGGTGCTCAGGTTTGTGAACCTGGTCCAACACCCCTTGGTGCTGCAGAAGCAGGAGGCTTCAGTAGGCTTTGGAGGGGACTAGGCATGGCTGTGCAAGGTGAGAGGCAGTGAGGCATGAGATGTTATCCAAAACTCCTCCAAAGGCCTCAACTTGCTGACTCTGTGCAATTAGGCAAGTGTCTCCTGAGAACAGGCTTCTGTAGTGCTGTGTCCTATCATGAGGGAAAACATTCAGACGCAAAATTTCCTGCAGTAGCTGGGCCCATCTGCCTCCTCTCATATCCAGAACCTAAAAGCATAAATAGGCAGAACAAACCTTACAGGGGATTTGTCTTCAGTCAATCTTTGCAAATCCAACAACACATGGTTGCAGTGTTTGGGCAATTGCAGACTCTGAGCCGTAAGATGCAAGAATAAAACAATAAAACAATAAATTCCTAGACTCCTAAAAATGGGAGGTAACAACACACACGGTCATCTGGTCTGATTCCTGGCATCACACAAGCCAGAGGACCCCATCCAGTGATTCCAGGGGCAAGATTTAAATACCAAGCCTTGATTTAATGAGTTTATCTCATTCGCTAGTAAATTAATTCTACTCTAGGTTGAAAGTGTATGCTTTATTTCTAGCCTTGGCTGATCTAGTAAGTCATCTGTTTTATTTTAGATATGTGCTTTAGGATGGAGTGAATGCATCCCATAGCTCTGAAGACATTGCTGGCAAGATCCCGGCTGACCATAAGGGGACCGGAATGAGGTTAGCTCGGACAGACATCTACCACATTTCAGTACATGAAACCAATCCAGTATAGGAGCTTTATCTTTTAGCTCTTGGATCATGTAATGCTCAGTTCTGTTTGTTAGATTAAGGACACATCTGCTGTCAGAGACCCTTGTCCTATATGGCCAGACAGCATTTTGGAAGGAATCTACAGATCTCTGGGAAAGTTTGATGGCTACATGCAAAAGCTGGCTAGATACCTGGCTTAGTTATCCATCTGTGCCCATCTATGGGCACAAAGGCTCAGCTCCTCAAAGGAAAAGATGCATCCAACTTTTTCACTCATATGGCAATCAACAGGTATGAGGGGTGTACCCCGCTACTTTAGAAAAACTCACTGTTTGACAGTTAAAGTCAGTAGGTGTTAGTCCCCTAAATTGTAGCTAAGCCATCTTCAAAGCCCTTGTTGACTCACTTGCTATACTGATGAGCAAGAGTACAAAGTCTTAAAGGACTTGGAAGTTATCTTCCTTGCAAAGAAAGTTGCAGCCCTCAGATGGCAGTGTTCTTGTAATCTGCTTCTTCAGTAGAGAAAGACTATCAGCCACTGCCAGAGTTATGAAGAAGTCTTTATGTTTTGGGGCCAACATTATCAAAATGCTCCGTAATTCATGTTTGTTATGCTCCCTGCAGGACAATTCACCCCTCCAAAGGTTTTCAGATCCTCAGAGTCAGTGGAAACTAAGGATGAGGTTCAGCTTATCATCTGCTTTAGGGTGAGATAAATTGGACTCCACTGATGGTACTAACCAGATCTCCATGGCCTATAAAAGGAGTCCATGAGGACTACCTCAGAACCAGATGGCTTTATTTCATGTGTTTGCACTTGGCCAGATGATGCCTATATGAAGTTTTCTCCACCCTCTATATGAAAAGTCTTTTCTAAATTTGTGAATCCTCTATTAAGGCTGAAGTTCTCCTCAAGTGAAGGAGTATACTCCTCCACTCATCTTTCTCCAGGGATGGAAATTACCCAAGAGACCATGTGTAGAACAGGATGAAAAAATGGGTCTGGCTTCCTTTGGAAAATGATTGTTGTGTGCTGAAAGGTCTCGTCAGATTCTGCCTGAGGAGTCTCAACTTCATGCTTGGTACTGGTTTTTCTCCTGATGTCATGAACAGACAGCTCTGACTTCTCCACAGTGCATCACACCATCGAGATAGCTTGCCCTCAGTTCAAATTTCCTGGTGTCCCATATGGTCCACCTGCTAACTGCTGGCTTTGAACCTGCAGTGACTTATCTGGCTTCCCAAACTTCAGGTGAAAGGGGGAACTTGGGTCCAAATTTAGCCCTTCTGTGGGGACAGCGTGGATGTCATAGCTCGAGCCACACAGCACATTCGAGGTCACTTTCTGGCATAGTTAAAAGACACAATACAGCCACCGCCCGCAGGACTCAGAATGAGCATCCCTGACGAGCCTCGTGTTTCTCCAGGATACTCCTAATTTGCTTTCACATCTAGCAAGACGTTGAACAACACCTGACTGCTCTCTTCCATATTTCGGATTCTAAGCCATTTGGCTCCGTTGTGCCCCAAACAGGGCTTACAATTTTCTGTGTCCCAGGCTCTTCAGTGCATCTATTCTTCAATGCCAAGAAACTGCCCAATGACCATGTGAAGCACAATCAGAGAATCACTGCTCCTACTTGGCATCTCTTGAAATAATTTTTAATAGTGCTTGGTCTAAATTTTATGGAAGATAGTGTCTTTCTGTGGAAATGAGTGGGCTTTGGATCAGGTCCAGAAGGGTGGCTACGTCCCGCTGGGAACCAAGGAGAACGAGGATTGTGTGTGTGTGCTTAAATACACCTAATTTTAAAGAGCACATGTGATTCTGCTTCTGATATGTTTGGTAACAGGCTGATGCTGAGGCCGGAGGCCAGGCTGCTCATGTAGCTTCATTTGGAGACTGCCCCGGACGAAGATGCGGACATACATTGCCCATTCCTTGTGTATTTCTATCCTGTGTTTGCTGTGTTTTGAAGCTACACCTTAGCGCTCTGGGATCCAGCCAGGCACTAGGAGGTGATGAATCAGCACCCAAACTAAAATCCAAAAGGCCAGATGCTCAGCTGGCATGAAATGGCAGCTTCCTACTGAAGTCAGTGGAAATGGGCTGAGTTGTATCAGCTGAGGGATTGGCTGTAGGGGTTTTGTGTGAATTATCCTCTATTTTCTCAAGACGTTAACAGGCTGAAGCAGGTAGATGCTCCTTGATATATGGTGCCTGGCTGCAGAGAACACCTTTCGCCTTGATGTTAGGTTTTTAATACACCCAAGCCTTGGCTTTGCAGGCTAACACACTAGAGGGGATCTAAAGGAATCATCCTTCATTATCAGAGTCAGCCCATTATTGAAATAGCTCCAATGATTCTTCACAATTACAATGCCTAATTTGCCCTCTGAGCAAAAATGATATTAACACCAGTGACGTGCTCAGCCCTTTTTCCACCTGCAAATGTTTTGGGTAATCGTTGCAGGTGCTTCTTTATAAAATGAAGCAACTGCCTTTAAATATTTCAATTATTTTTATTAGATTCCACTGTTTTGCAAACCTCATTGGCTGCTAGCCAGTCCTCAACCTATTCCCCTGTCTTTTAGTGGCTTAATATTGAAAAGGATTCGCCTTGCCCTTAGACTGGATGTGTTTGTACAAGTGAACTGTCTGTTCATAGAAACAGATGTGCAAACCCCAGATTTCTTGCATGTTTGGTCCACGTGAGTCCTAAAAAAAGACATATACTCCCCAGCCAATAGCCTGATATAAGGGCTACTATATAGATGTGATGCTGTTTGGTGCAGATTGCACTGAGTTTGGTTGCTTCTGCAGCGGGTTTAAAAGTATGATTAAAGTTTGATTCTATGGATGTCCTTGGGTTGTCTCCTGATTAGACCCCAGAAACTATGTTACGGACTTTCATGACTCTTCCTTTTTCCTGTCCTCCTTCCCTTTACTTTGCAGACTACCTCGGGAAATTGCCTGGAATATCTTTAACAGAGCAACACTTGCATGTCCGTTTTCTCACAGTAGCCACACTTCTTCCCTGTATATGTAACTCCTCCCCGCCCCCTGCCATTTATCAGGCAAAGCTGTTTCCATCCACAGCCACATCCTTTGGAGATAACGGAGCAGTTAAGAAAGCCCTAAAACTACCGGTCTTACTGCCTACGACGGATGTCTTTTCCTGATTAGTAGCTGGAGATTGGGTGAGATGGGCTTAGGGCTGGTTGTATGGCCATTCTTATGCAAAACACAGCTCACAAGACTGCAGAAGATTATCATGGCTCCATTTTCTAAGGCAGACCAAATAACTCCCTTGTTGGACTATCTGCAAGCGGGTCCTATTCCCTGTCTGTCATCCGACCCGCTTCAAGTGTCACCAGCAGGATGAGTGTACTGTAAGGAAACCCCTCTGCCTCCCTTTAGGGCTCCAATGGCCTGGGGCTGGCTTGCCAGACTGTCTCCAGCCCTGGTGTTGGGGCTCATGCCTGGCCCATCTGGCCCATCTCAAGTGAGGTGAGATAGCCATCGCTCCCCCTTGTTCTGCCAACACTTTCCCCCTTCACCCAGCTGCTAATTGCAGTTCACAAAGAGATGCTTGCTAACACCTTTCACCACCTTTACCTTCTTGCTGGGAAATTGAAGGACTTTATTGGGCCAGGAACAGACATTCAGACTTCAAAAGAAATCCTGTTTGTCTTTGGAGGAGGGGGGACCCCGTTTGGGGCTTGGAAAGTGCAGCATGTTGCTTGCAGATCCTGCACAGGTCCACCAGGACATGGAGGGACTTACATCGCTAGGAATGCTAACGTGTTGGTGGATTTAGCTGAAAGTGGCCAATGAGCTTAAAAAGTTAATGGGGGAAAGGAAGGGGTGGTTTACATGGTTTAAAATCACAGATGGTGGCCTGCTGACAGCCAACACATCTGGATGCATCTGTCCAGGTAGATAGAGCCAGAGGTGCAGTATGCATTCGCTCCAACGTCAGGTTTCTCAGCTATTAGTGTCAGTACAAGGCAGGTGGAGGGTGGTGCACACAACTGCTGTTTTTGGTTCACTGGCTTCCCAAATTGTTCAAAGAACCAAAAAATGTCAAAACCATTTTGCTTTGAGATGAATGGAATGCTGTATTTGATTCCAAAATGACCCATTTTCTGTTGTTTCTAAGCTCTCCCTGGATGATTTTAATTACTTAATATTTGTGGGTTTTTTTAAAGGCAAGAAACACCAAGTGAAAAAAAAATCAAGGTTTGACTTTTTGAGATGTTCCCCCACTTCCCCCAAACCCTTTTGTTTAACTCAGCATAAATTCTCCCACAAAACCATCTTCGATGAATCAAAACTGTGTTGCCTCACTGATCACTTCTCCCCATTCCAGACGGTGGAGTAGAGCCACCAGAGAAGCGGAGGCTTGATTTCTCACCGTATTGAAGTACCGACCCACTCCTCACCACCGCAGTGTCTGTATTCTCACACCTGCTTAGTGAAGAAGGATGGATTATCTCCACTGCTCAAAGGGGAGGATGGGTAACACACAGGATTCACATGGGTTACCTGTCCTTCAGCTGGGAGCTGAGACCTCCTGTGAGGTCTAGGCTGAGCAGCAAGGCTCTTAGATCAGCTTTGCCTGTCCCTCCCTCAGCCCGTATGCCTTTGGCCTGGGATTTGTTTCCCTGAAATGGATGTTTTCTCCCCAGTACCCTGGATGTTATCTATAAAGGGGAGGAATTTTCTTGGGATGTGAAATGGCTGGTGGGAATGAGGATTAACTTGGGATGAGCTCTGCACAGCCTCATTGAAATGAAGGTTGCACTTGCAGCTGGGAGGTGGGGAGTAGAGATGGACCCTGGTGAATGTGGGGTGTCTCTGACAGTGTGTGTTGGGGCGTGCTGAGCTGTGGGCACAGACCAGAACTGTTCCCGTGGGACCTAAGCAGAGCACCCATCTTTATGGAGCCAGGGGCAGCCTCCCTCCAGCTGAGCGACTCTGCTTGCCACATGGCAGGGTTTTCTGCGTACAGCCCAGGACTCTGATTTTCTACAGGAGCTATATCAAAGGCATTGGGGCATCTGAAGCCCTTATGCTCCCCAAACAAACAAACAAAAATGAAAAAAGAAAACCAGCTTTGGCTTTGTCTGAGTAACACCTCATGGTGAAGGAAATGCAAAATAGTAATACTTAGCTGTTCTCTGGCATGACCCAAATGATGTCCAAGGCCTGGACCCAGATAAGGGAGGTTTCAACCCCACCTGCTGCTCACCCTGGAGGAGCTTGGAGTGATCATGCAACAGCTTTTGGGCAGGTGGATAACAGCAGCATGGTTCATGCCTTGACATCAACCTGGGAACCACCTCGTCCGCACAGTCCAGAGCAGAGAGTCCCACCACTGGCAGCTCTCCTGCCTCCACCCTCCCCACCCTGTAGCCCTTCAACAAGAGCTTTTAGAGTGCTCTGCAGATGAGGCCAGTAAATAACCCTCATTATACAAATGGGGAAAACAGGCACAGAGCAGTAACATGATCTTCCTCTTGTTTTCCTGGGTGTAGGACCACCCCTATGACCAGCCATCACAAATCCTATTTGGCTGGTCTAACTGCCAGACTATGTCGTGGGATGCCCACAACATCTGTGTGATGCTACGCCCAGGGACACCGTTGCTGTAGGAAATGGATAACCTTTGCATTCAAAATATGATTTAATGCAGCTGGTTGACCAAAGCACCAAACCACTTCTCAAGCGGCATTCACAGCTTTTCGTCCTTGTTGAAGAGCGGACAGTATTAATGGCTGGTCAAATTCATGAACTGCAGCTTACTTCTGCCTGGGCTACCCCAACTGCTGTCAGCAGCTCCTAGAAATACAGCTTTCTTCCCCACTTTACAGGCACAACTCCCTGTGCAATTCACAGTCCAGTCCTAATTTAAACCACAACTTTTTTTTTTCTCCTTCATGAGGTAAAAATGCCCATCCAGAATTTCCATTTAAATCTAATCAGTTGCTGCACGGGCCCATCATCTTTGCTTGGAAATGCACAGGACATGTCCATACAGCTCTGCAGCGCTATACTCCTCAATACACCCTCTCCACCCACGCTTCCACCTCTCCCCCCTCCCCAAACTATGACTCATCTTAAGGCAGAAGGTTAATTTAGGTTAATTATCTTCCTGGTTAGCAGTGCATACATGTCCTGAGCAGCAATAAAGGTTTGACACCCCTCCTGCTGCTGCAAATCAATTTTCTTCCTCATTTACTGTAAATGGAAACGAGCCAGGTTCTCTGGCATCAAAGTAAACATTTCTCTGCATGAAACTCAACTTGTGAACCTGATAATTTCAGATTTGCTTATAACATGCGCATTTGCCAAGAAAAAAGAAAAGCAGCTGTTTGATGTCTCCAAAAACTAGAATTAGCCCTGTAGATCAAACATCAGTTCGCCTGCTGCTTTAATAATGGAAGGATCCAGTTGCATTAAGCACGAGGATATCATTACACTATGTATGGTGCTTACCTATAAGCTAACCCCTAATTCCCCTACTTAACAGCTAATGCATATTATTATTATTTACTCTTTGAGTTAGAGGCTCAACCATGATCTGAGTCCTGCGGTGTTAGGTGCTCTACAGACATGCACAAAAAGAGAGTCCCTGCCCCGAAGAGCTCGCATTCTAAATAGACACAGAAGACAACAAAGGAAGTGTTACTGCCCCCAGGGAAGAGGAGCGTGAAGGGGCATGCAGATACCCCAAAGCAAGTTTACAGCAGAAGCAAGAATAAGACGCTTGTGGTTAGAGTCCTAATCTAGTCAGCTGCCACTCCTGAAGGTGGATCTCTTTAAAAGGTGGAAGTGAGTTCCCCTAACTTTAGCCCCTTGAAAATTAGGCTCTTCATCTAGGCTGACGAAGTCCATAGTCAACGAAGACAGGTCAGCACCTTCGGAGGATGATTCACTGCGTCCTCTATAGGTGGGACTCTTTTCCCATTGACCACAGAGTCTGGGGCCAGATTAATTTGACTGAAATGACACTTTAGAGCCCTTTGAGATGCCTTGAAGTATCTACAACAGCCAAAAATGTCAGCAGCCATGGCACACGTATCAGAGACCCCACGCTGGTGAACCTGGTGAATGCCAGGAGGGATCCAAAGGCATCTCAAGTGAGTGGAGCCCTGGATGACCAGAGAAGACTAAATATTTCAGTAGAGGAGGTGAACCCCAAACACGGTTCCCAATCCTAAGAGCAGGACTGTAGGATATAGGGTATTTTTCCCTCAGGGGCAAGTGTACCTTTCCATGAGGTGTAGGTAGAAGGTGATATGAGAAGGTATGAGAAGACTGGTGGTCTTGGTAATCAAAACCAAAATTCCTCATTAGAGGTACAAGATCTGTTCAAAGACATTCTGTGCCAGCTTGGCATTGTCTTTTCTTCCGTATAGTGGGAATGATCATCCCTGCTTTCACCCCAGATGCTGATGAAAGCATCTGCTCAGGGTTAACATGGTGCTCTGAGAACCTTGAGGGAAAGAGGCTACAGAAATGCAAATTCTTCCTGCAAAGTACACCACCAACTAAATATCGCTTCTGTGTAATCATAGACTCAAGACACTGACTGCTTCAGCCTTGGTCTGAGGGGACAAATCTCATTATGTTGATCTTCTCTCCCATCCAGCAGTGTGCCCAGGTGGCCAAGAAGGCCAACAGCATCCTGGCTTGCATTAGGAATAGTGTGACCAGCAGGAGTAGGGAAGTGATCGTGCCCCTGTACTCGGCACTGGTGAGGCTGCACCTCGAATACTGTGTTCAGTTTTGGGCCCCTCACCACAAGAAAGACATTGAGGTGCTGGAGCGTGTCCAGAGAAGGGCAACGAAGCTGGTGAAGGGTCTGGGGCACAAGTCTTATGAGGAGCAGCTGAGGGAACTGGGGCTGTTTAGTCTGCAGAAGAGGAGGCTGAGGGGAGACCTTATCGCTCTCTACAACTACCTGAAAGGAGGTTGTAGTAAAGCGGGTGTTGGACTCGTCTCCCAAGTAACCAGCAATAGGACGAGAGGAAATGGCCTCAAGTTGCATCAGGGGAGGTTTAGACTGGACATCAGGAAGAATTTCTTTACCGAAAGAGTGGTTAGGTATTGGAACAGGCTGCCCAGAGAGGTGGTGGAGTCACCATCCCTGGAGGTGTTCAAAAAACGTGTAGATGTGGCACTTCAGGACATGGTTTAGGAGGCATGGTGGTGTTGGGTTGGCGGTTGGACTTGATGATCTCAGAGGTTTTTTCCAACCTTAATGATTCTATGATTCTATGATTCTATCCATGCTAGTGCCAGGGTAAGATTTCAAATGTATTTCTCATCTGAGTGAATGTCTCCACCTCTTAGATTAGCAGGATATGTCAAATGGCCAACTCTGTCTCTTCTAACTTCAGTTGTTCTATGAGTCTATGACTGAAGAGAGGAATTTTTAGAAGAAGACCTGATCAAAACTGATCCTGGCATCATGGGAGCAGTACTTAAATTTCATAGTAAACAAGGAGAAATATTTATTGTGATACATATTCGTACTTAGGAAGGAGAGACTGAAACAATGAAAAGGTAAATTTGCTTGAAAGGCTTCCAGATGGTTGGATTTGTTTGTAAGCAGTAAATGGTAACTAGTAAATATCACTAAGAAGGGTGACTGAAAATCTGGTGGAGGCAAATCCTGGGCACTGTCAGATAGGCAACATGGTATTAGCTCTATTTTCTCTGTTTTGAACAATCTGTAAGTCAAGGGTGAATTTTTTCTCTGGCTTGCTAACACCCCAAACCTGACCTTATTAAGTTTTCTTTTATTCCCCCAAGCAAGCTGATCTTTGATAGCGCAAGAGCAATAAGTTTCTGTCCCTTCTGTACCTGGACTGTACATTGTGTCAGTCTGGTCTGAGTGGGTTTGACAGCTTTCTGCAGGAACTGATGCTCCTCCCATCTTGTGGCCCACCAAGGATGAGATCTTTCTCTCCCACACCTCAAGAGTTGTTCAAGAAATACATTCAATTTGGCTGAGCAGTGCCCCATGTAAATGATGCCTCTGAGTAGGTTTCTTATGGAGTTCTGCCTAACCTGTGAGCAGAGAAAGGGGCAATTAAACTTAAAATTAACTTTATCCCAAAATGTAAAAACTGAAGACAAGAATTACTAGCATATGCATAGGACTGTTTTTGTGGGTTGTGAACTGTCAGACTTTAAAACTTGAACTGCCGCAGCAAAAAGCTATATTCATAGAATCTTCATTTCATCCCATTTGGAAAGAAAAAGCTCACGTCCTTCTGTATTTTCCTTCATCCCATTTATGAGGTTAGTTGAAGGTTCTTAGAGATTGGGACTGCAGAACTATCTACTCCAAGGAAGAATATGATGAGTAGACAAAGTGATGTCACAAAAACTACAAGTTTCTGACAAAGGCAATTAATTACACAAATCTATAATTCATCATAATGAGTGATATTTCCTCTCTGACAGAGAGGAGCATGAAAACGCTTTTTCATGCTGTATTACAGCAGCTCAAAGACTGTGATAAGAACGAGCCAATTAGGAACCTCCTTGAAGGGATGTTATATTTAAGGTAGAGTCGATTTTGCTTAGGGCAGAGACCTGGAGTAAATTTCTCAAAGTTCCTTCAGGCAGGTTTATCTGTGCCTCTATAAATGTTTAGAGCTCCAAGAAGAACACAAAAATATATCCCTATACTATCTCTGGATTATTTAGGTCAGGAATTAAAATAAATTTGGTAGGTTTTCCTAGTTTTATATATAGCTGTTTTTTCTTGCTGGGCGCAGAGCTGTCAGGCCAACGTTGCCCATACTGCAGCCCAGCTAGCTATTTTGTTGGGTTTGCAAAGAAAAAATGCAAAGGTGTTCATTTGACTTGTCAGACTAATGAAACAGTGATCACTGCAGTGGAAGCTGGAAGAGTATCAAAAGCGTAGTTGGAAAAGAGCAGCATTTCTACCTTGTCCTAAGTCAGCATTTGTATGAGGACATATACAGGTGTGCACACACAAACTCACACACACTCATATAGAATATAATCTCACTTCATTGGCTTCCTGAACTTTTCCTTGACTTTCCTATAGAATAAGAATAAATAAACACACAGGTTGGGTTGAGATACCTCCTTACCTTGACCGGTCTTTACAAGTGAACTCTCGCTCTCTTTAGCCATAGTTTCTCCTGCTGGTAGTGATTCCCAACATTTTATACAAGTGGAACTGAATCTTCTGTGTTCTACCTGCGCTGTTTTGTAAGATGCAAGAGTGGAGTGGTTTTCTGTACCATCTGGGCAACCATAATAACCCTGCCTGAGAACAACAGGAGCCACAGAACACTACTATGCCAGGACCTCCATTCTCAAAGCAGACCACTGGAGTTGAACAAGCAACCCCCTCATTGAAGGTAGCAGTAAGGTTTTTTTCCTCATGGTGGGACACTTACTTCCAGCCCATTAAACAAGATCCTAGTGCTTAATTTGCTGTTTGCTCCATTGGTGGCATCTTTGCATCCAGCCAAAGCTTTCGTTTCACTCAGGTTTCACTAAGCCATCTCCTTGAAAGAGCTATGTGGGAGATAGTGGTGACATTTTTTTCAGTTCCATGGTTGGTTTCCCTATCTGGTACTCATCTCAGTAAACCTTCTGAAACCCCCAAATGAGAAATATTGCTGAGAAATATTGTGTTGATATTGGAACACCACCGAGCAAGCAGAGGATGCACAAAGGTACCACCACTGGCTAAGAGGGCCATGAACCATAGGTGACTGGAAGCTGAGAGGGCACATGTTTATGTTGCCATTTTAAACCTTTGTTTTATAGTAGCATCTCAGTTCTTAACGAAAAGAAGTCTCCACTGTGCTCAGTTTAGTGCAAGAGCATAAACTCTGCATTTGTGCCTGGGCTGTTCTTTGGTCATGCGGCCAACTGGCACAACTCGGCTTGCATCAAAACTCACTTTCCCTGAAAAGGTGTGGCTGCATCCAAACTGCCCTCCTCAGTCTCCTGAACTGAGCCAGCAACTGTACAGGGCCAATTAGTGCCAGGGGCCATGCTAAAAATTCAGCCGATCATGGGTTATCCTCAAATCCATGCCTTTTTTGGTTTGCTAGCTTGCGAGACAAAGAGGGGCAGTTCCTATCTTAAAGAGCTGGTGGTGAAGGTGATGGAGAGTGGGAGGAAGGAAACAACATCACCCCTGAGTGCAGCTGGGCCTGGGACATGTAGATGCCCCATGACTTGTCAGGGTGTTGTTTTCAGACTCATAAACTGCAACATGGTCCGCTCCACGCAGGTGAAAAATCATGAAAATTAGAACAGAACTGCATATTTTGAGCAGACTGCACTTCCCTTGGGGTCTCAGAGCTCCTGGGATGACACTTCAACCAATTTCTCCTCAACCCCAAAAGGCAGCAGCTTGACTATTTTTAATGAAGCTGTCATAATCACAGGACTCGGGGAGCTGAGGCCTGCTCAAAGAAAACACTAAAAAAAGTCATAGAGTCTAAATTTATCTCCTGCTTGAACAACTCCGCTATAGTGCAATGGATCCCAAACTGTCTCACTCTGTCCCCGTAGTGTGGTGATCTCTTCTTGCACATTTCTAGATTTCTACTCCTCTTTCTACAATGCCTTGGTTAGGATTCGCCTGCCCAAGCATAACCATCTAAAATAAATCAGTTAAACTGCTCTCTAACGGTGCTTATTTCTCCCTGTTGACCCTGGGAGGATTCTTGTGTGAGTAGCTCACATCTGAAGTGAGCTGAGATGAATCTCATCCCTGCTGCCTGTATTCTGCTGGCTTGTGCCAGCTTGAATATCAGACTTGTTCAGCTCTGTATGATTACATTATTCCCAAGCACCTGGAATCCACAGATCATCCTAGTCCTAGAAAATGAAATATATTCCTTAACTCAAGAAATCAGAATCTAGTTGGTCGGAGCAGAGCGTTCTCCCTTGGGTTATGCCACGTGCAGATCTGGTGGCACTGATATCCCTTGTCCATGTGCAGCAAATCGGCAGATGAGACGAGCAATTGCCTTTTTTTTTTCTGCTGAGAAGGCAAGTTTTGCTTCAAGATTACTTATGCAAACAGCTTGCTCTCTACATGGCTATAAACACTAATTTGGAGATCCACACCAAGCCAAATAGTTGTTTATGAGATGTTTATGAGGCGGAGGCCAAATAGGTGTTTATGAGGCAGTTGTAGTGCCAAAGTCAAATAGCACCTCTAAGCGATGACTGGCACTGTACCATCTCTTCAGGCTGAGCTACAGAGGAGAGCTTATTGAATTCTCTGGTGCTTCTGATGAAGCACTCTTTGCAATTAACCCAGCGGTGCAATGGACGGGAAAGAAATAAGCCCTCCCCAGGTTCTGGCAGCTGAGAGCAAGAGACTCTTTGCAAAGAAGACAGGAAAACTGGAGTAAGAAGAAGAGCGCGGTACTGAACCCTATAGAGACTCAACGTCCATGGTTCCTCATTACTCTACACAGCCTGAAAGCAGAGCTTCTGGACTGTCCTTATAGCTTGAACTCATGTAAGAGCTGCAATGTTGTTTCAGACCTTCCCCCCACTGAGACCTGAGGTCTTATCCTTTTGTAATTTGAGGCCTCCTATGCTTCCAACTTTTATTTTTAAGTATGAAATGATTTTGGGCTGTTTACCTGCACAGGCATTGTATTCTTCATTGTCCTGTGGAGATCCCATGAAGCTCTTGGACACAAAAACCACATGACTGAGATCCATCAGAGGCTTTATGAGAGAAATACTTTTTATTAATAGCTGCCTTTCATCAAAAGTCTAGACGTTCTGGACAGACACTTGTCTAACATTTGTTCTTAAACCCTCTACTGAATGATCTTCTCTGCTTCTAGTTTTCAGCTTCCTCTTTCCCAGACCAACAAATTCCTGTCTTCTAAGCTTCCTTGCAGCTATTTTTTTCTAAGTACCTCAGCGTTTTCCTCCCTCTACTCTGAATCTTTTCCAGCTTGTCTACATCCTCCTTAAAATCAGGTGTCCAAAATTAGACCATTAACTCTGTCCCCTTATATATGTGCTTTTTCAAGAAATATTTTTTAGATAAGGAACTCCTCTCCCTTCTAGTTGTTCTTACCTCCAACCTTTGTAGCTTCCCAGTGTCTTTGTATTCCCTATGAGTATCTCATAGTATCTCACAAATTACATTAAAGGAGAATCACTTCAGGAAGAGTCTCAAGAGACGGAGTCTCTGTCTCTTTCTTTACAAATCCAAACACCTGACTTGCTTGGGTTTGTGGATCAGAAGTCTGAGGTCTGCACTCTGGTCTTTGGGGAAGGTGAAATGCAGTCTGGAAGGTCCCTGGTACAAACTAGTCTGGCTGGGATGCAGGTGGAGAATCCACTTGCTAAAGGGGGAACCTCATTTTAGTTTCTTGCATAAGTTTTTGTGCCAGTGCTGAGGTCCCAGCTGGAGCAAGGAGCTTCCAAGAAGGGTCTGATAGGGGAGTGACTATGTCCAAACGTCCCAAAATTAGGAATGGTATATCCTGGAACAGGAGCTGGAGGTGGTGGGTGGAAGGGCATTGATGGGGAGAAGGAAGAAACGTTATTTCACAGCCCAAGGGGATGCTCTGTCATCAGGAGAAGGCTGCAGGAGGCAGGAGCCTGCCTGAGTCCTGGGCAGAGATCCTGCTGCAAACAGGAGTGTGACCTGCACGAGGCAGAACCCACTTCTTCCCTCCTCTGTCCTCTTTAGCACCAACCCTGTGCAACATACTAAAAACCAACAACAGGGTCACAACCCTACCAAAACAAAATACCCTATCAAACATACATCTGTGGAGCAAAGCACAGGTCCTAGGTAAGCCATGTCATTTAATTCTGGAAGGGAGTCAGATATTATGATAAGAATATGTGATAAAAATAAGAATTTTTATAAGAATCATCAATTTAAAAATGAGAATAGGAAAGAAGAGATACCGGCTACTGCCCTGTAATAACACTGCAGCTCATGCAATTGCAATAAGAAACTTCCTTTATATTAACTGAACATGCAGACGTCAGCAACATCGCATCACCCTTAGCTATTTAGATGCTGGATGTTTATTTACACAGCAAAAAGGCACGTGGGAAGGTGTTTTGTCTGTAGTTAGTGAAACCGTGTGGCCTTATTTAGAAGAAAGACGTTACCAAGATAAACACAGCTGGCGTTGCAGCACAAGAACACAGGACTGGGGGAAAAAAAAAGGCAAAGATGACGAGCCAGCATTTTCTCAACCCTTGGTTAGAGGCCATTGAAGTCATAATTCACCTCAAAGACAGAAGAACAAAACCCTAATCGTTCCCTCCCACCACGCTAAGATCTGAAAGCCTAGATATTGTGGTGGACACGGCAGGAAATCCTCTGTCAGGTGGCGAGATGGAGCTTTTGTTGAGCTGCAGGTCCGTGGAAGTGAGTAGAGGGCGTGCGTGAGGTTGGGCGCGTGGTGCAGTGCCCCTCCATCGCTGCCCTCCGAGCTGCAGCTGATCTGCAATTACAGACCCGGTGTGCCCTTAATAAAACAGAGGTTGGCTCATTATTCACATAATCACCTGGAAAATGTATTTCTCAGGCTTGTTCTTTGCTGTATCAAAGCCTTGTTTCTGTATCTCTCCCCCTCCCCTTTTTGCCCCTGTGAAGCAACGAGGGACGGCTTGCAGTGTAGCCCTTGCCTGTGATTAACGTGCTGACCTAGCAATTATTCACATCTGGATGGGTCTTTGTTCTACTTTGAAGTCTCTCAATGACTTCTCTTTCCCCCCTACCTGTCTTCATTTTCCCCTCTGCACCCCCATCCCACCTCCTCCCTCTCCACATTGTCTATTACTCCTCAGAAGTGCCAGTGGGCCCAAAATGAAATACAGGAGGGACCAGAAATTCCTCCTTAATGGGCCCAGGTGAGCTTGGAGTGGGAAAGGGAAGGTTCAGACCTTGAAGATGACCTTTCCAAAGTGCTTAAGTCAATAACAGTGTGCAACCCTCCCCAGCCCCTTGTTTATAATTGACAAGGTGGAGATGGACTGGAGGCTCTTTCTTCTCTCCAAGAGTGTGAGATCTTTTAATCTTAACCAAAAAAAAACCAAGACAAAAAGGGAGAGGGAGAGGGAAAGAGACAGAGCAAAGTGCTGGGTGATGGATGAGATAGGGTAATTGGTTCACCGCAGAGTGAGGCTGGGGAGCTGCGACTCCTTCTGAGGTCCCTCTGCAGTGACAGAAGTGCCGGTTGAGCAGCATCTCCTCTCACAAGTCTTCTTTTGTATGGCGGGAGAGGAGGAGGGGACGCCTCTTACACATTCTTACATCCAGCTACTGAGGCACATTCACCAGCAACTGGTTAAGAAGAAAGATTAAGGGTTGCGGGGCTTGGGGGAGTGGGAAGTCCCTTTGCTTTGAGGAGATTAACTTTCGAGATGAAGTAAAACACAAGGCGATAGTCTTTCAAAATTGCCTTCCAGCCGTGACAGGCAATGGTTAGATTAATTAGATTACGAATGCTCTTTTATATTTGGCAGATGGGTTGGGACAAGGTGGGGCGGGGGGCTGGGAGAAGAATACTTCATTCTTTTTTTTTTTTTCCAGCACTGCTATTTTCTAATGCAACACAGGTGCTCCCGGCGTGCCGCAAAGCCCGGTGGTGAGCAAAAGTCCTCCCAAGGGCCTGAATGGACTTTGGAAAGCAAGACTGGAACAAGCACTGCTGTAGGAGGTCATGGAGAAAAACTGTCCACAGTCTCAAAGGAAGGAGAAACAATAGATATGAAATGTAAGACGTGAGAGGTAACATGACTAACATTAGATTTTTCTCCTTCATGTAGAAGGTGTAGGTGAAATGATTATGGGAAAATACAAAGTTTTGGTACCCAAGGAATTACATCTGAAGGAAGATGTGTCCTTTTCTAGCACAGAGCATGAAAAGAGTTTCACTGAAAGGTCAGGCTTAGGTTTGCATATTGTTTTATGTCCACCTATCCTTGAGAACTCCTTTTTTCCAAGGCTTTCTGGAAGTAAGGGGGGGGAAGTAGTCTGCACTTTGTTCCTATGGGCATTGGAAATAATAAGGATAGAAAAATGCACAGGCTGAAGATACATCTGGGATAGTGCAAGAAAAAATGTAGGGTGAAGATACAAATTAACAAATATCTTACAAGGGAGACCTGTTGTTCCTGAAACTATGCTAGTGAATCATTTTAGACATAAAAAAAAAAAGTCATGCCAAATAAGACACCTTACTCTCCCTTTATATCCAATTGATAAAGTAGACATGTCTGAGGATGTGTCTCTGACCTTAGAAATACTTAGATTCATTCTCCTTAATTGCCTGTGAATGAGGCCAATACGACCAGCTGTCACTATTAAATCCTGAGCTACAGCAGAACAACCACAGATTTTTTAATTAATTTCCAACTTTTGACAAACTTGAAGATGTTTGCCTCTGAAACATGCTGTCCATTGAGCATGAGCTATGACCTACGTGGGTTATGTGAGGACACGTAATACAGTGGGGTAGGGCATATTCTGTATTTTAGAGAAACTGCAGGTAGAAGAACCTGGGACATAGTTATTGGAGGGCTGTATCCTACAGTTGGGTCTGTGAGAGAAGCAAACCCGGCAGGATGAGCAAACCAGAAAGCATGTGATAACAGGATAATGCTTTCTGGTTTAAACCCTATGGAGTTGGAGGAACCTTGTGAAGAAAGACACTGATGGAGACACTTGTGTGGGAGCCTCTCTGAGGTGCAACGTACATGTGTATGGACCATCTCCACCACCTCTGCCTTCCCAGGCCTTATTGTTCTCTGACAGGGTGAAGGGACCTCTTTGAATATCACTCTGGACTACTTGTACCAGGAGGGTTCAACTTTCCAGAAATTCATTGTGTGCCTGCAGGCCACAAGCTATATTCTTCTGATCTCAGGCAGGGAAGAGGGAACTTTAGAAGTAATTCACAGCCAGAAGATGCATCCCAGGAGCACTGTTGCTCCATGGTGAGCAGGCTCTGGTGGGGAACAGCAAGGACCCGTGGTGTGGCAATTCCTGCCTCAACAACTCCTCCTGGCACCACCTCCCCTATCCTTGGACGGAGCCATGCTTGAACTGCTCTGAGACACTGCTTTTTGAAAGCCCTGGCTTGTTTGTCCCCTGTCCCAGTGCAGGAGGGGACTTTGAGACATGCTACTTGGGAGGTATGTCCTGGTCCCTGCTCCTGGCCAGTCCACCACTGCCACCTCTTCTGGCTCCCAACCAGTCCCAGCCAGACATACCATGCTCTGGAGATGACATAAACGCCACATGGGCGATAGAGTGAACGGCGTCTTCATCTTCCTTCCAGCTCCGTTTCCCTGTCATTTTGCCTGTGCTCATTGTAAATATCACCATGGATGGGTCTAGAAAGCTTTTCCTGGTGGTATAGGGAATGTTTGTCCATCGTAATGTCCCATCCACCTATTTGCAGCTTCTGAATGCTATTCTTATTTGATCCCGTGTCCCTCTCAGGGCCATATCCTTCATATATTGATAGTTTTATGACATTCCTCTGAACTGAGTGGTATAGCTAGCTATGTAGAAATGTGCAGGGAAAGAAAATAACACAGTAAAAATATGAACACTAAAGGATTTTGACCGGGGAACTGAACCTCATGGATGGACGGTCCTCCTGTTTAGGCTCTGGTCAGAGTAGCTGACCAGATCATGCACATGGGTTTGTTTGGGACTTGATTAGCATCTCCCCATCCCAAAATGCCGTTCAGCACCAGACCAGCCAAGTTGCACAAACTGACCCTGAGCACGTCTGGAAGAGTGGATCAGTTGATATGACTTGATCATGACTGGATAGATTACTCTGCTTATTTTTTCCCCAAGCTCTTTGTTTTTAATTTTAAAGCAGTATGCTGGTATCCTGTGATGGTACAGCCCGCTCCGTTGACTTTATCTCTTAATTATACAGGGATTATTGCAGAATTTAAAGGTGCATTTTTAAGGCTTTTAGAAGGAGCCTATACTCTGCCACTGGCCCTGGAGATGAACCAATCTAGTGACTTTTATCTCCCTTCCGACCAATGCAAAAAGCCTCTTTTCTCTTGAGCTTCCAAACCTGCCTGTAAATAACCTGCCTTGAAATAACCCCCCTGACCCTCCCTCCTTCCCCCCACACTCCTTCCACCCGGTTTTCTTCCTGTAATAGGTCTGAAAAGGTTGAAAGGTGCTGAACTCTTGTGCGGGGAATTCAACTTTAAAGACCCTGAACTTTTAGATTCCCTGAGGGGCACAGAGGAGGGGAGGAGGAAGAAGTGGGGGCTGTCTTGTGCTTTAGCACAGTGACCTAAATGATACATCTCATGTACATGTCATGTCAAATGTCATCTCTAGGGCTGGAAGTACTCCGAATAACCTGTCTGGTCAGTAGAGGTGACTGAAAATACTTAGCTGCAAGCCATCGCTTTGAGAAAGCCTTGCCTTTTATACTTCCTTCTTTATTTATTTATGGGCTAGGGATTTTTTCTCCTCTCCTTGCGCAAGATCCGCCGACTGGCTTTTACTCCAGCAGATTGCAGAACTGTTTGAAGAGCAACAAACAGCAGCTGCAAAACAGGAAGGAAATGGTGAACCCCGTTACAGTGGCATTTTGGGGTCAGAAATGAGAAATTGTGCCCGGGAACGATAGCTGAAGGTAGCAGCTTGAGCAGTTTCATTTGGCTGGGCTCAGCGAGGAGGAAAACACTTGGCTGGGACCCCTCAACGGAGCCTCACACCCTGTGTCTTGCAAAGCCGAGCAGCGGTACCAGCATTATGGCCATCAGCCGTGGGAGTGCCGGCTTCACCCCCCAACCCATCTCTTCTCTCCCCGCTTCCCTCTGCTGCAGAGCCTTTTACCACCTTCCCTGGGAAAGTGCCTGTTGATTTTCCAAAGGACGGTGTTAAAAGGTGCCTTCGCTGCAGACTCCCCGGGGAGCAAGCGCTGCCTGCTCAAGGGCTCTTCAATCTGCCGGGGAAGTGCCCAAAAACAAGCAGTGGGAGATGAAAACCCAGATTAATTCAAAGTAGAAATAAGACAGAGTTGCCCAGGAGGGTGTTTCAGCCCACCTGTTTCTCTCTAGCAGCTCGGGAAAGCCTTGTCAGCTTGGATAAGTGTCCAACTTCTAAACAGGTGATGTTTGGGATGCCTTTAAACAGGGAGGGAGAAGATGCTGAAGCAAAGCCTGGGGACATGACCTAATGGAAGGGGAATCCTTTGGCCTGTGCTGTGCTGGAGAGCAGACTAAATGCTTGTTACAGCCCCTCAGTCCCTCTCTGAACTGCAGCTTCCTTTCCCTCACCCATCACTGCATGCTGAGCCTTCCTCTGCACCCATCACCGGCAAAATAAATCAATGCAAAGCAAGAATTGGTATGTGCTCAGTATGGTCTGATCTTGTATAGGGGGACTACTGCAATAGGAATAAATACAGAGCTAATTTCAGTCTTATCATTGACTTCTGCACCTTTCTGATGGGAGATGCAGGTCTCCATCTCAACAAAATTTTGATCTGTCCTGATGGCTGGGTGATGTTATGTGGTGGGATTATTGCTTCTAGCGGGTTGGCTGAAACATTCTTTTCTGGGTAGTGGGAACTCAAAATTTGAAAATCAGGTATGTGAACTTCAGCTCAAGAGCTTAAATCCCACCAGAGCGAGGAGGTGACCAACAGCTGGAATGGCTTTCCCAACAATCTTGTGGACACATCTAAGAGGGTTTTATCCTGCACCAGTTTTCCAAAGGACAAGCAAACTCTTACAAAACAACCATCTGATCACTGCTCCTGCTCAGCAGGGGCTTCCAAGGGAGGACTTTTCCTAAGTCAGTGCTGCCTTTTGCCCTTTTACCAGCAGGACACAATTCATATTTGAGGTTTCAAGGAGGAGCAAGAGGTTAGATTAAGGCTTGCCAGCAACTCCTATCAAAAAAGTTTTTTTTTAAAGCCTACATCTACATTATGATGGAATTCCCTTAGCTTTTGATAAATGCTTTGAACTTCCAGCTGTTCTTGGGAAGAGAAGAAACATCAAAGACGTGTCTGCAAAGGCTATTTGTGTACCTGACCGGAGCAGGGCTCTGTTCTTCTCCTGGGGTGCATCTACAAGGCTGTGTAGGGGGACCAGGGAGGGTGAGAGTCTGAATTTAGTAATGAGAGAAGAAAAACCATCAAAGGGAGCCCCACCAAAAGAGAAATGCCAAATGCACCCAAGCACCTTCATATAATACAATATCAATTTGCATATTAAGAAGGCAATGTTGTTTCTGGGATTGCACAAAGCCACCTAGGGACTCTTCACCCCCTTGGAGCTGGGATGCCCATTTCATCCTGGACTTTACAGATTTTTGTTAAAAGCAAAGATTTAGGGGGATAGGGAAAACCATGATCTCTCCTGAACTTTTCCTGTGGCACAAGGTGGTTTTTTGGCCTTCCTGTGTTTGGTTGAAATCCAATGTGCAGCACATCACACTGGAAAACCTCATGGTCTTTTTTGGTCTTCAATTCCTGTACATTTACAAAGTGCTAAAGAAAATGAATGTCCTTGCTTATAAGTGCATTGAGTTAGACAGACTCACTCATAGAGGAATTTAAACTGGAAAGGATGCTGGAAGGTCCCTGACCAACCTCCTGCTCCAAGCAGGACCAGTCTCCAAGTTAGATCCAACTTTGACATTAGATCCACTTGCTTAGGGCAAATTTTGAATATCTCCAAGCAGAAGGGTGCTGCACCCTGAAACACCTCCCTAGTGCAGGGTGCACTCAACAAAGTGTGCTTCCCCAGTCCTTTGAGTCTGTAACCACACACAGGCAGCAAGAGAGCAAGCAATATGTTGAAGACACAGACCTCTCTGCATTCACGAGTCATGGCCTTGGTCGAGGAAGAGCACACAGGAAAGATGGGAACCATCAGGAAGAGCTTTGCTGACAGCAGCAGGAGAAAGCAGAGGCACTGCACACTCCTGCGAATGTTGCAGTAGGCAAGGCTTGTCGTGCAGAGAAGTCTCTGTGTCCTTCTGGGCCAGCTAACCTCTACTTTGGTCAGCTCACCTCCAGGGACGTCCCCAGGGTGACAATGGTGTTGGTTGTTGCTGCCCAGCACAAGCTTTCCATAGCCATGAGATTGGGTCCCTCTGGAAAACAAGGCAGCTGGTTTTAAATCCATAAGACTAAAGTAAATTGTCTTTTACTGAGTATTTGTTTGGGCTCCTAAGCTGTGTCTTCCTTGTGGTCATCAAGGTTGGCCATTAGCTGCTGGAAAAGAAAGGGAGGGGGAAAGAGAGAGAGGTTTTAGCAAGGCCTGTTGTGACAGGACAAGGGGTAATGGTTTTAAACTAAAGGAGGGTAGATTTAGACTGGATATAAGGAAGAAATTCTTTACTATGAGGGTGGTGAAGCACTGGAATGGGTTGCCCAGAGAGGTAGTGGAGGCCCCATCCCTAGAAACATTCAAGGTCAGGTTGGATGGGGCTCTGGGCAACCTGAAGTAGTTAAAGATGTCCCTGCTCACTGCAGGGGGGTTGGACTAGGTGACTTCTAAAGGTCGCTTCCAACCCAAACCGTTCTATGATTCTATGATTCCATGATTCTATGATTCTGTGAAGAAAGTAAGAAGGCAAGACAGAAGAAGAAAAAAATAAGATGACATACTAATCCCATGACACAAGGAGCATGGCTTTGCAAACAGGTGCAAATATTAGGAGATGCTCAGCAAATCCTAAGAAATGGCAATGTGGTAGAAATCCAGCTGCAGGGTGGAACAGGACTAGTGCAGCTTCTGGGAATTCAGGAGAATTTCCTGTTTTTTGTGGTAGACTGGCCTTTTCATCCAACTTCATGTAAAATACTTTTCCACGTGTCACTGTTCTTCAAGGCCCTACAACGTCTCGGTACCAGTGGCCTCCCAGCCACATGAAGAGAGACATTGCACTGTGCAAGGTCCTTTGCTAGGTCCTTCCATAGGTGCTTGAACTGTGCTATAACCATTAATGTTTCAAAATACAAAACAGCAACCCTTTAATTGCTAAGAAAGACAAGCAAAGGATGTCTCTGAGGTTAGGGCAGTACTAGTGGATGAGAGAGAGAGTCTTATGCCACAGATTTCTTGGATGACCTTGGATGAGTCACTTACCCTCAACCAGCGTCTTGGTTTTAAAAATTGGAGCTGGTGTTGCTTCCTCAGCTCAGAAAGGTTGAATGAGGATGACCAGGTGAGGCCGTAAGGCTCAGACAGGGAGGGTGGAAGGGCTGTGCAGGGGCTTGGAGGCAGCAAGGAGCCACCTCGCCTGGTGGGTTGCTGCGTGAAGACAGTGTTCCCCCTGCAGGGAGCTCACGGCAGCTCCAGAGCCTTCAGTGCCTGTGGTTTTTTGGGGGAAGGCAAAATTATTTAGGCAACCAGGAAAGCAGAAGTGCGTGATTTATCACGGGGAAAATCCACAACTTCTCCTTCTGTTGCTTAAATAATTGCTAGGGCTGTTGTGGCATAAGGTAGGAATGACTTAGAAAGCAGCATCTATTTCTTTTGAAATCAGAGCTTCAGTAAATGTTCTCTGCATGTTGCAACTGGAGAGATGAGCTGCCCTTTTCGATTTTTGGTTGCTTTTGTTTTCGCCTTTCTTTTCCCTCTTAGTTTCCTGAGAAGAAAGTGTTCCTTGCAGACAATCGGTAGAAAAAAACCCAGGGGATCTGAAAGTTAAAGGATCTGATTGTGCAGATGAATTACTTTCCAGTTCCAGAACTGAAGTGACTGGGGAAAGGAGGGACAAACATGTGGGGCTTATGGGGAGAGGGATGGTGTTCAGGGATCCGGAGCAGGTCTGGGGAGAGGTCCCAGCACTGGGTTGAGACCCTCCACCTGAAGTCATTTCAGAACCACTTTAGTGTCTCCTGCCTCTCTTTCCCGTGCTCTTGTGTCTGATTTCAGGGAGGGGAGCTCTCGGAAGAGCTGAGTAAATGCACAGGATCTTGAGGAAAGTTTGGGGTGTGTTGAATTCTTTTGACCCTTTTCATGGAAATGATTGAAAGTGAGGGGGGAAGAGCAACAACCATTGCGTGAATGTTGGAAAAGGCTCAAAGCCAAAAACAAAAAAGAAAAAAAACATTGGGTTAAATACTCTGACTTGGGAAAGGGTTGGGGATGGCAACTGAGAGAAAAGGATGAGAGAGAGGTTGGTGATCCAGATGCTTGGCAGGACTTTCCAAAGCCCTGGTGACCTCTGGGACATGGGAAGGATCTGCAGATCATGGAGGGCAACTTCAGCCTCTCCCTGGAAGAGAAAACCAGGGGTGCATTTTTGTACTAAGGGCCTGCAAACATATCTTATGCCAAAAGGCATTCAGTTTTGAACCGAATTTCAAGTTTCAGCCTAAATTTGGGGGAAAGGGGATGGGGAAAGGGATGGAAGAAAGGTGTCTAAGTTACTTGGGATGCCTCAGTCTTCCCACAGAGCATAGGGAGAGCCTAGGTGGATCCAGGAGGTTGGATCTTAGATGGTGAATGCTGGATCCAACCTCCTGGACTCTGTGCAAGTGGGAGCAATCCAGTTGCAAACTTATGCCTTATGGTGAAACATGGAGGATTTTCTTCATTCAGCAAAAGTCCACCCCAAAATAAGCCAAAGAACAACAAAAAGGGCTGTGGCACTGTGAAAACCAAAAACATTGTTCTTAATCAACTAAATGAGTGGAAAGAAAGTGGCTCTGAACCGGTGGAGACAAAGTTGGTTCAATTTTTTGGGCGTTTCAAACATTAATTTTTAAAAAAAATATTTTTTAGAACATTGAAAAAGTAGTTTTTGTAACAAAAATGACATTGAGTCATGCTGAAGAGCAGAAACCATACCTCTTCCTTTGGAAATGCTGAAATGAAACATTTCCATTTTCCTCCCACTGTCCACAGACAGATTTTTTTTCCCTACAAAACAAAATGAAAGAAAACCAAAAAACACCAGATAAATTCACACAACCTTGCAATGCATTTCAGGACCGGGAATATGGGGCAAAAAAAGATAATGGCTGAAGAAAAGTAACTTTGCCAGGCTCTTGTTTTCACTGCAAGAATTACCGGTGCCCGACCTGAACCTGTCTGCGGGAAAGCAAGAGGAATTTTGCTACAAAACTTGTGGGTTTGGGTTTGCTTTATCTGAGGACATACATCTGGGTTGCCACAGCCGTCTGCTGCCCAAACGGACCCCGCTTGGACATCCCCAGCCCCTGCATGATGTTGCGATGCTCACCAACATCAAAGGCCAAATTATTCGACCTGGAGTGCGACATGTGGGAGGAACTTCGCCAGCTTGGGAAAACAGTTCAAATAGCCCCCGCCGCAGCAGTAGGGACGTATAGATATGCAGGAACGCCGTCCCTCCGGGCTGTTCGCCTTGGTAGGGGGAGAACGGTGTTATGGCTGTGGGGTTTTGTGTGCGGGATGTGTCGGAGGGAGCTGATTGCTCTGAAAGCCGCCCCCAACCCTTTTATATGGTCATTAGGAGGCCTGAATGGGGGAGGCTGGGGGGGCTTCTCACGCCTCCAGCCCAATCCAGCCAGCAGCCCCTCTCTCAAGTACCTGCTAACAGGTCGACTTGCCTTTGGTCTCAGTCAGGTCTCAGCGGAGACCAGGCACCATTTCCTAGGTTAATAGGTGTGAGGAGATCCAAGAATTTCACTCTTTTTTTCCCAGTCTTTTCAAGGCAGGCTATAAACCTCTTGTTTTCCTCCTCCTTCTCTGGGTTTGTTTCTCTGCTTCCTTCCCCCCCTGCCCCAGGTGGTGTTAAAAGTCAACAAGCCCCTTTATCTCAGGGCTGGTCTTTTTTCCCCAGGATGCTGGAGCAAATCCACATTGCTGAGGAGGTGGCAGTCCTGCATCCTTTGGGTCTTTCCAGTTCCTCACAGGGACTTTCTCCACCTTTTTCAGCGGCAGATGATACCCAGGCTTGGGGCAGGGTCCCCATTAGGCAGATTGCAGCCGGACAGGTCTGGCAATCCTCATTTTCCTATGGTTTGCAATGGTGCAGCTCAAGAAATGCTGCATGATGAGCTGCAGAGATGCTGAGCTGAGGACAACCTGGCTATGAGCAGAGTCAGGGGCTGGCAGCTGGGTTTCCCCCTCCTGCCTGGGGTTACTCTTGAACCACTGAAGGTTGAACTGGAGGGACCCCAGTTTGCCTTTTAGTTCCTGATTCACCAGCCAAGCACCCAGGGCAGCAAACCCCGTGCATTAGGAGCCTGGTCGACAGCCTGGCACAGGGATGATTCTGCTCTTCATCTGCTTATTCCCACTGAGGCAAAGTGGCTGTGAGCTGTTTTCCCAGTGCAGCAGGAGCAAGGAGGGATCAGGCCCAAATCTGAGGCTGATTCAGTGGTTTTGGCTCAGATCAGGGGTATGGCTCCCGCCCCAACTTTTTCTTTTTTTTTTTTTTAATTTGAACGACCCAGATCTGGAACATGCTTTTCTCCCCTCTCAGAGTGTTAAAACTGGAGTGAATATCCTTTAGTGTTACCTTTTCCCTGTAGGAATTGCTGGATGGTGTTGAGAAAAAGTTAGTATTTGCTAACCAGCTTTGCAAAGACCCTCTCCTTCAGAGCAGGTCACTTGGGCTCTGCTCTCTAAAGACCTGGCTTCAGTGCTGCGGCTGCTGGAAAGCTGTAGGGCTGCTCTGCCTCTTTGCTCTTCTCCAGGCAGTGGAGAGATGTAGCTCTGATGCCCTACTGAGTCCTTACTCCTGGCCACGGGAGAGAAGGATTTGCTGGTCCACGCACCAGGTAAATGCCTTGGCTTTTCCAACCACCAAGGTAGAAAAGACATTTATCAGCAGCTCCTCAGGTCAGAGTGGAGGGTGATTTCAGAAGAATATATGTGACCCCATCAGGTCTGTGTGCCATGCAGTTCATGCGGTGTCTTCTTCTAGCAACTCTCCCTGCCTCAGTTTCCCCACTGGCAAAATAGGGATGGTGAGGTACAGCTCTGAGCTGAACTTTGGGAGCTGCAATGCAGCTTTGTTTGAAAGGGCTTTATGTTCTTTCCCCTCCTGCATTACACTGTCAGGGAACTATGCCTTTTTTACCCCACTGCAGGAGATGAATCAGGCCTCAAGACATTTTCTATTTCAATGTGTTTTTTTCATTGCAGACTTGTCTTTTAACTCTTCCATATGCTGTTTCTAACACTGGGAGTGGGGAATGACAGGACAACATCCCGAGGTCCCTTCCAACCACCATCTCCAGGACTCTTCCTGCTTCTCACCTCTTCCCCTCCTCACAGCACCATCCACCCTCCTTGCCCTGGTGCAGCAACGGGCTGAAACACCAAAGCCCATTGCAGGGGTTGGCAGGGAAAAAAATTCCCTCTGTGGTGCTCAGAAAACTCCCATCAAAATGCCTTCCTGAGGGACACCTGGAGGCATTTCCTACAAAAAACCTTAGACCTTGTAGAAAAGAGCCAGTCCAACAGTGGTGAAGAACTTTAAAAAAACCCTTTTTGACCTGGGTGAGGCAGGTCTTAGCATAGTCTGGGCTTGGACAAAAGCTTGGCAGTGTCACTCCTTCTCTAACTGCATCGGCTTTCCCAGAAGAGAAATAGGCACTTTCCTCTCGCCCTTGGCTTCCCTTGGCTGTTTAGACTGGAGGACCCTCCAAAAGGCTTAGATGCCTCCTGTTGAGGGCAATGCAAGACAATACCTTTGTAGACATGAGGCCAGGTACACTGTCACCTAAAAACCTTGGAAAAATGAGGATGGACTCTTAACGGGGTCTCTAAATATCCACGTCCAGCAGAGATGAATGGTCTTTCCAGATTGCTGCCTGGAGAGCAGCAGATCCCTCTGTCACACATTTCTTGGTCCATGGACTGGGTTTTGTTCACCACCGTGGAGGTGGTGGGGATGGATGGGGGCTGGGGGGCTCTTTGGGAAGTGCAGCCTGGGGTGTGGTGTGCAGGGGGTTAATTGTATTAGAGCGAATACCTGAGGAATTAATAATGATTTGCGGCTCATCAGGCAGCCTTCCTTGAGAAATGTAACGCAAGAAAAAACACGTTAGGAAATGCCAGAAAAATGCAGCAAAAAAAGAAATTGTGGGTGTGTGGGGGTGGTAGTGTGAAGAAGCAGCCTGGGACCTCGGTTCGACTCAGTCCAAGAATCACACAAGAAGTCTTATTGCCTGTTGGATGGGCCACCCAGCCCCACCCTGGGGCCTGACTCTGCCCTTTGCTCAATGCCACCAGCCTCCTGGAGACTAAAGGGTTGTGGGGGCTTTCATGTAGGGCATGACCTGGCTTGCTGCGGTGCTGCAGCTCCATGAAAGGAACTTGGGGAAAGCATCTGTCCGCGCTGGGAAGGAGAGACACAACTGTGGTATGACAAGCAAACATGAGGAGGATGGATCACCTGAGTTCCCATCAGGGCAAAAGCAAGGGATGCAAGCCCAACGCAAGTCACGCAGAGCCGTCGTGTAATGTCCCCATCTGGGGAACTCCTTGCTGCAGGACGCTGCTGTGCTATCATAAAGAAGAAAGAAAAAAAAAAAGAAGAAAAAAAAAGAGAAATAAAGTGATTTAGAGGAGTGATAAAAGCATCCGAAGGTCTGCTTGGACCTCTGAGGGCTTGAAAATGCTCATGATTCAGGGTATAGGGAGGTGAAGTAGGAGCGTTTAACAACTAACCTTAATTTCACACATCAGGGATAAATGTAGACAGCCACCTTGGCATGGGAGCATCTCTGAAGCTTGAATGTCCCTGCCACCATAGGATATCCTTGGAGGGATGACCGTGCTGTGAACCCCATTGCATGGAGAGGGGAGCCAAGGTGCAGGGAGGTGGCTGAGCGATTTGGCATGACACATGCAGATAGTCTGCATCCACCCCGGGCCTGAACCACATCTCCACAATAGCCCCTTATTCCCTCTCTGGGCACTCGTCCAACTTGCCGCGATGATGCCCTGCCAGGCAAGTTGGGTGTCAGAAGGTGGTGGGGATTGGGCAACATGAGAAATTCCTGCTTGGCATCCCGTCCCCCGCGGGGGCTGTCTGTAGCCCCCTGTTGCTTTTCTTTGGAGAGTGAAACCCTTTCGTTTACATCAGTCCCACGTTGTCCTCATGGTTGTTGGTTCCCACTGCTGGCTTTCCCTAAGGTGAGGCTGGTGTTAGCTTGGGACCTGCTTGCTAATGGATACGTGGGCAGCAAAAGACAAGAGACCTGTCATGCACGTCCCAATGGGCACCACATAATGGCAGGGATGTCCAGAAATCACAAAGGTTTTGGTTTTTTCCTCCTTTTTTGGAGTCTTTTGGGGTACTTACCCTAACTATTACGCAAGTCAGCAACATCAACGCAATCTGCTGCCTGTCTCCTGCTTTCTCTCCCATCCTCTTCCACCCTGAAGTGCAAGATCTGTCTGTGGCAGGTTGGAAATGGCCAGGCTGGATGTCAGCTCTGCTATCAGGGAACTGACACAGCCGTTTTCAGTGTCAAGGTATTTTTTTCAATAGCCAAGGTGCTGCTCCCAACTTCCTTGTCTGTCACCTGCTTGGAGGAGGAAGCCGCTTCACGAGTTTGATTCAGAGCCAGCCCGTTGATGGAGCAATGCTGCTTTCTTGCCGGGCTGGAAGCTCGCGTTGCTGCCAAACAGCTGATGAGCCGATTCTCAGCCATCTCTTTCTCTGCCTTTTGCTAGGCGTGATTTTTGTCTTGATACCGGAGAGCCGTTGGAGTGCGGGGGATGTCTGATTTTGAGAAGAAATTTGCAATTGTACTGTGTCCAAAAAACATGCAATAGAAAGAAAATATCTGGTTACTTCCCAGACATCTATTTCATTAATCTTGGTGAATATCAGAATTAATTTAATTAACATCCAAGAACGTGCACTGGCCTTAAAATGCAGAGATTGGACCCCGGCCCTCAGATTTGCAAGGCTGATATAATTCTTCCTATATGACTTTTCCTGAAACTACCGTCCCTGTGAGGAAAGCAGAAAAAAAGAAAAATCAGGACAATTTGTGTCCATTTACAGATCTGTGGTTCAACACCCCAGCTCATTCTCTCCTTTCTAATTGCTGCTTTCTTCTCTTCTTGGGCTCCTTTGTTTCTCTCTGCAAGCAGCCACAGCTTTCAGATGTTTTAGGGTCACTCCTCCATGTGCTGCAATGCTAATTATTTCTTCTGGCCTAATTTGGTTTTACATATCACTCCCAGCCACACAGGCCACGTAGCACACACAGTCACGCTCTCTGCATTCACATGATAAAACCTCCCCACAGACACACACAGGACAACACAAAGCCGTAGGATCCCAACGCCGGAGAGCAAACCACGGTTTCTGTCGTGCTGCCGTTGCTTCGTAATCGTGCCATCTTAATTAGAGGGTTCCCAAAGCTAGAAATCTGGTGCAGTTTTGTACCAAATTTGCCCCACTAATGCTTTGAAATTATGAAGATACAATTGATAATAATTGCCAAGACTCCCTTTCTTGACGTTTATTATGGCCTATCTGCAACATCCAAAAATATGTTAAGTGGAAACTACTCAAAAGACTTTTTGGTTAATGAATGATTTGTGAAAAGCTCTCTCTTCCAGAAATGACCGATATTAGAATTGGTGCTGATGTCATGTAACAGCTCCCATTCAGAAAAGCTATTGAAAACAGTCCAAATTCCTCAGAACTGTTAAATCTCTTTTAATTTCTCCTCTTTGTGTATATATAAGCTGTGGGGGTTTTGTTTGTTTGTTTATTTCCCTCTTGCGGAGAGTGAGTTTTAATTTAATTTGCATGTTGGGTTGCTGCTCTTTTTGTGTTGCCTTTAATATATTCAGAGCATTTGGGGAGCCTGAGGTTTGGAGACAGCGGAGAGTGAGATTGTTTCCATTGATGAATGTGGCTTTCAGAAAAGAAATGAAAAAGTTGGGGAAAATAAATTCTACGAGTGCCAGCACGGGCAAGGAAACGGAGGATTTTTTTTCCTTGCATTTTTCCCAGGCAAAATCAGCAAAAAGCCTGTCCTTCCTCCTTTTGTTTTTAATGGCATCTGCTTTAATAAAAATAATGGCAGTGATGGCAAGAAAAAAGAGAACCCAAGCAGGGATGAGCGTCGGTAGGTCCTGAGCAAGGATTAATAAGAAGAATGCATGGAGACATGGAGCTCCCATCCACAAATATAATGGAAAACGAATATAGAGAGGCTTATGCAGAGCTCTCCATGCATAGCATTGGGTCTTGTATGTTCGGACGGTGTTTTGCAACCTGAGGGCTTTCTATGAGGATGAGGGTGCGTGGGATGGGGATGCATTGATGTAACATGTTTTCTGATATATAAACCACTCTTTCTCCCAGATCGCTTCCCCTCCTCTCCTGAAACTTGCTTTTTTTCAAAGTGATATTTCTAATTTCACATTTTAGAGCCTGAAATGAGCAGTGTGTTATGAGGAGGTTTCCTCCGTGCTGAAGGAGGTGATAATACCGAGAACTCCTTGCTCAGGACCCTTGTCTCTCCTAAAGAAGGATTTAGTACTTTTTGAGGGGAAAAAAAGCAGCTGTAGGAAGGCTTGTCCCTGGGCAGGAAAGAGCTGTGGGATCTAATCAGATTTTGCCATCCTGAGCTGCTGAGGTTTGGTGTGGTTAAAAGACACACCATGCACCTGCACCCAGAGTCAACTTTGCAAACCCTCTCCCGGAAGCCTTTGCAATGGTCTACACGAACACGTGGCCAAATCCAGACTTGATTTTCAAAAAGAGGGTCCCTAAAATGGACCTCAAGGATGTTTATTTTTATCTTCCCTCCCCAAAAAATACTTTTTCTAATGAAAATGCATCTGTCGCCCGCGCCAGGGGTGCACCTGGGGGATGCGAGGACCAGGGAGAGGTGATGCTCGGGGACATCCAAATGAGGGTCAAACGTCTGCGTTTCTCACTTAATGCCGGAGACCCGTCACTGCTCTGACGTGAATTCCTGGGGACAATGCGAGCTGCCCCCAGCCGATGAAAGGCTCCCATCCTGCTGGGTCTTCGGGAAGATAACCCCGACAAAACCCCTGCAAGCCTCCGCCGAGCGCCTACAGCCCTCCCCCCTGGGGAACCCGGAGGATTGTATCCCCCGTGTTTGCAATTTGTGTGTGTGGCACCATTAAGAATTGATATGCTCGATATGAATGGCGATACTTCAAAACGCCTGAATAGACCCTGAGCTTCCCCCCCCCCCCAAAAAAAAAAAAAACATTGTTGAAAAAGTCCCCTACTCAGCCTGGGAGGGAAAGTTTGTGTATCAATCTAGTTTTATAATAGTGTAATTTAGTGTCTAGGCCCGGGCTCTGGTGGTGATATTGTACTGCAATGAATGAAACAGAGGACTACAGGCTGAGCAAGAGCTCGAGGACCCGGCTGGCTCTATTCAGGCCAAACTAATCGGCTTCAGCTCAGCTCTCCGCCAAAGCTCCCCTCTCAGTAGTGGGTTTTTCTCTGGGTTTTTGTTACTGTTTCTTAAAGAGCTCAGCTGGCTGCTGAGGCTGAAAAGAATCAAATTATTAAAGATTTTGTGGAAAATCCAGTGAGAATGGGCCCATGCAAGAATAATAGCATTGTGCCACCATGGGCCATTCCCAGCTTCCAGTCGGGAGAAATTGTCAACTCTGTCTTTGTTTTCTTAACCCTTTCAATGGAAACAAAATAATATTTAGCTCAGCACAAAATACCTTCTTTTTAATTTCTAATCCTTTCAGGTTCTTTTTTTTTTTTTTTGCTTTCCCCCCTTCTCCTCCTCCTCCTCTTCCTCCCTCCCTCCCTCTCTCTTTCTCTCTCCCCCTCTCCCTCTTTTTGTTGGCTGTCCTCTGAAATACATTTATATACCTCATACATTCCCCTTTTCCTTGCCAGTTGGCCAGAGGGGCATCTGTTATTGGGAAAGCCCCTTCTTTTTTAAACAGAATGTAAAATGGGTGATTAAATCCTTTATTAACCATCACCATCAGAAAAGGGAAGAGGAAAGGGAAACGTTTTCTTTCAAGCTTCTATTTTTAACATTTATTAGCGGTTAATACATCATTAGTATGTTGTTCAACGGGCTGGCTGTATAATGTGTCATGTTTTTAAATGTCTATACATTTTAAATTTAGAAAAGTATTTAATTGGGACATTGTGATGCCATTAAAGAACAAAAAGAAAATGTCTGCCTGTCTGTCTGTCCATCCTCGATCCATCAGGTTAGATACAGACAAGCAATTTAATCACTCTCCTCCTCTTTTATTTAGGGACTAAGTAGCTTTCCATTTGTGAGCGATATCTTTTCTTGGCTCTTTCTCCACTGTGTGCGCTGATCCTAAATGCGTTGAGGAGTGGCATTGTCTCGGTGATGGGAGAAAAAGACCCCCGGCCGTGGCATGGACGTTGAACCCGGCTGGACTGCAGGTCTCTCCAGGTTGCAGAGCAACTGGTCGCAGGGAGCTTGGCTGCACCCCCTCTTTGCAGGGGGGACGAAAACCCACGGCCATGGCTCCTTTGTGCAGGGAAGGCAAAGCTGCTGCCACCTTTTCAAGGCTTTCTCAGGGATGGAGCAGAAGAAGGAGAAGGGGTAAAAAATATATAAAATATAAAAAAATATATAAAAATTGTCAAAACAAACCCCCTCCATACCAACCGGCTGGCACCAAGGATGGGGTGACATAGCATGATGCTGGATGTCCTCCTGGTGTAAACTTGACGCCAGCAGAGTTAGGCAGAGGTAAACTGGACGAGCTCATAACCCGCTGAGTTATATGTTGATAAGAAGCCCGGTATTAGGGTAGGGTGGTGAAAATTAAGGGACAAAAGAGTACTCGCTGTCCCATTGTGGGTGATCCCTCTAATCAGGATATTCTCCCTCAACTTTGCTCCACTCTAACCTATTGACAACAGAACTAGGTCATCTTGGTGAAAAGGGTAGATTTTCTGCCTCCTCAGTGTCTTTGAGTCTGGAAGGGATTGTGTGTTCAGTGTTACAAACAGACCTTCTGTCTTTATTTCCCAACCAGCAGTGCGCCGGTTAACAAGGAGAACTGGACGAGCCATTTTTCCTGTAACAAATGGAGGGTCCCATCCAAGCTGTCCTTGCCAGTTGGCTTTCAGACAGGGGAAGCTTATTCATGTTTTTAGACCTCAGCCAAGTTCAGCCAGGAAGCCTGAGATGTTTTAAACTGGGGGAAAGGCAGGGGTATCCAGGGGTCCCTTGCCAGCTAGGAGGAGGGAGGCGTTGCATTATTTCGGTATTTTCTTGAGTTGGGTCTTTTTTTTTGTGCACTCCCAGGGATAGAGTTATCCCTCTCTATCCCTGGCATAACACTTACTTGGGAGGGAGGTGTGCAAGGACTTTTTTTTTTCTCCTGGCACTCCTCAAGAGGACAAGTCCACCCCTGCTTGCTTGAATCACCTACAAAGGTGGGAGAAGAATGGAGGATGTGCGTTGAGGTTGCTAGTGGTGAGGGATCTCACAGGTGAGTCACTGCCAGTGTAGGTGGATATTACACTGCAGTCCAAGACGCTAAAATGTCTTGTGATGAGCCAGACACAGAGAAGCTGTTGATTACCTTCCTTTGGAGAAGATGTTTATTCCCCATCCCACCCTAGGATGTTTTCTCTTCAACTGTCTGCTTCAGGGAAGGACAGAGCATCATCATGCTTTCCATCTGAGATCATGGTGCACTGTCCCAGAAAAACACTTGCACCACCTTTGTGTAATGTTGCTCCTGGCCCTTTTCAAGTGTAAAAACATCCTTGGATCTTTCGGGGTAGATGATAAGAATATTCCCTTCTAAGGAATAGCATTACCCTATCCTAGAGATCCCATAGACATTAGCTCATGGCCTTACACCCCTTTTCCTAGTTAGCCTAATCTGATTTCCATTACAATGAATGAGTGGCTGATGTCCTGGATCTTTGCCCATTTTCAGGTATCATACAGAAATGTCACCTATACCCCGCTGAACAGCCACCTCCTGTGGCTATGCAAGAGAGAGCACCCTGCACCATCCGTCAGGTGCCCCATGGCGATCCCCACTCCCGACCCCACAGCCACTTCTCAGCATCCCCTTTCAGCACATCTGAGATCAGGATGAAGGGGGAACACTTGGATGGGACTAAGCATGGATGACTGACACAACAGTGTCTGGTGGAGCAAAACCTTCTCGAGAACATATCCTGGTGATGCCCAACCTTCCTCTTCACAAGCCTAGAGATCGCAGGAAAAGGGTCAGCAGGAGAAGGGACCCTTCTCAGTGTCCTGTTTCTTGTCATCTCTAACTGTCCTCTTTTGTCTGCTCTTGGAGGCAAGTTTTAGGGCTCAGGAGACTTTTGGTCTGATCCATTAGAGCTGTTCTCGAGCTGTAGGATGCTCATATAACTGCTACAGTCAGTGCTGAAGATATTGTAATACAGGAGACAATGTGTCCTAAACTTGGCTATATGCCTGGATTAGATATTAAAGGCGAATAAGGCAACCTAAGCTCTGGAACTGCATCAAAGGCAAATCCAGGCTAAATAGAAAGGATCCAATTTCACAGTTAAGTTTGTTAAATAGGTGGGTGGTGGTTGCCGATGGTGCGCATGTCCCTTTATTAACAATTTAAAAATGAAAGGTCCCTGCCTGGAGATAACTGGAGGATCAGACCTTTTTCTGGCTGCCTTGCCACATGTAATCCTCTCTCATGCAAGGTTCCTACTAAAATCGACAGAGCTACTTGCATGCACAAGGACTGTCCTGGATAAACAGAATATAACAGCAAAGGTGATGGGAAAATTGCAAGGACAGCAAGAGATGCTTGGCAGATCCAGCACAGCAGAAAATAATCTGACAAATCCAGCTCTTTCTTTTTCACTTGTGAGCAGTCTGCAAGCAAATAATTCGCAGCCAGAAATTATTCAGCTGTTTGTTTGTGCAAACATGTTTTTTATTTTGGATGGCTTCTGAATTTTGCTGGAATAAATTATACTTCAGGATGTGCCCCTTGCACAGAGCCTCTGACTGCTTTCCCTGAAGTACACACTGGTTAAGGATGACAACTTGCAGAAGAGCGTTTGACAGCTGATTTTTTTTGGTGCAAATCATAATGTCATCATTAATGGGTAATCATTAAAGCGAGGGTTTGTAGAGCTTCCACTGACACTGTTGTGATGCATATCTCGCTTACAGATTGCTCTTTGCAATCTAAAAAAAAGGCTCTGTATAACCTTAGAAAAAGTTTGACAGTTTCATTCAAAGACTCTTGCATATGTTTGTTTGCAGCGTTCACTGGACGTGAATTATAAAAGCGCCTCCTCTACCTACATCAACATCAAGATGAACAAATATGATTATGAATAAATCACTTGTGTGACCTTTTGTATATATCTGTGTGCAATGCTGAATTATTCCTACCTTTTGGCTGACTTTTTTTTCTTGCTTATGGTAATTTATGATTACACTGCAGACCTTTTATATCTGGACTTTTCCTAGTGTTCCCATTCTCAGCCACGTGATAAATTAGTTGAAAAGAAACAAAACCTCTTCCCTGGATTTTTAGTACTCAGAATGAGGTTTGAGAAAAATCCCCACAAGGACTCAGAAATCAGCAAATAGATTACATGAATCCAGCATGAACTATTTCTAAGATGTCATGATTTTTAAATAGATCTCATAATTTTAGCGGGGAAGTGACTGGAGAGGTTGGGCTGCTTGGCAAGGGCAGTGCTGTGGTATGCTACATGAAATGGTCCTGTAAACAAAAGGAGGTAATTAAAATACATTTGCCAGAAAAGAGCCCAGATTTCCCATGCAACGTGCAATACTCTCTACACAGCAGAGCTTTTCCTTTCTGCGCTCCCCTCAGCTCCTTGGTTTTATCATCTCTCAGTCAGAGGCAAGCAAGACAATAGACATTCTTTGAGAAATTCACTACAGGGGATATGAAGCTAAGGTCTGTGGTGCCAGTTTTACATCTCCTTAGGACTTGTCTTCATGGCAAATGTGACCAGAATAGCTATTTTAGAATTAGCTTTCTATGGTGCCACTATTCCAGGGGAAAGAGATTTTATTCCAGATTAATTACCCTGTTTAGGAAAGCACTTGTTATTTTGCAACTAAAATGCGTATGTGTAGAACAGCACATGGTGATGTAGAGAGATACCTGATGTAAGGCAGGTCAGAAGCAACGTGGCCACATTAATGCCGTGCTCAGATCATGCTCTTATCTGCAGCATCAAGTAGTTACATGCACCCAGCAAAAATAATGTATTCCTCATTAAAATGTAGTTGCCTAAAAGTATATTGTCCAGTGTGAGCTGGCCACCTTGTCTCTCTCTACCATTAATAGGGTGAGAGGATCCTCCAGAAGACTGTTGGTCTCAGCTATCTTAGGTATCTGAGGGTGGGCAAACTGCTTTGTGTAGGCATTTGCCTATCTGCTGATTAGGAAGGAAGCCAAAATTCAGAGCTTAGTCTAGACACAGAGTTGCAAGAGTGATGATGAAACAAATCCTTCTTCAGGTGATTTCTCTTCTCAGACAGGTGATGGGACTCATCCTACCAATTCAGATCAGGGTACACTTTGCTTTTTCAGGGGCAAACACGCCTAAGAGGAAAGTTGTTGCGGTCCCTATGATAAAGGTTGAAGATGCCAGGAGGTCACATGTAGACAAAATTTTTGCACCTGAGTTCAGTTCAATATCTGGGCTTCTTAGAAGTTAGCACCTTCTCATGAATTTCCCCACACCATTACCTCTTGCCAAGCACTGTCTTTTCTGTGGCTCAGCTCCCACTGCCTGCATATTCTGTGTTGGATTTAATATGTGTTTAAGTGGATGAATTGGCCCTTGGTTCCAGCTGGGAAACTGGCCTCTGCTGCTTGGTAGTGACCTGCCTGCAGAAGCATCCATCCTATCCCTGGTGGAGGTGATGCTTCTGTTTCGTTAACCATGTGTGACCCATGGGGAATGATAAAACAAAATAACACATCATGTTCAGGCAGCATCAGAAAGCACCTCTGAGCCACAGAGCCTCCATGCCAGATACCCCAGTGAAGAGGTGCCTGCATGGTTTCTACCACTTTGATGAAAAATGAGGAGTCTTAGAAGCTTTTTGGAGGGGAAAGGAAAGCGAGGATGTTCTCCTCTAGTCAAGTATTGCTAGGAAAATTTGTCAGGCCCTTGACCTTGCGGTGAAAGATGCTCTATAAATGCAGGGGAAGATCAACGCTACAATGGGTATAGGCCCTCAGAGTTTGTGGGGAGGGGGAATATCTTTTATTAGGCCATCCGATACAACTGGAGTAGATAGATGTGCTTCCAGGTACACAAGATCTTCTTCTCATCTAGATTAGTCAAAATTAGGAGAGATCAGACAAATGAAGTAGGTAGATTAGATTGTGCCCTGTGGTGGTAAATGGTTTTCAGCCTCCTAGCCGTGACGTAGGCTGAGTCTTTTCTCGTCAAGCTATGCTCAGAATGAACCTTAGGGGCCTTTTCCAGCTACAATCGTTTGTACAGGTTGGTCTTATGTGAAAGAGTTCCTAAGGATGTTGATGGACAGCTCTGGAGAGCATGGGCTGCAAGGGCAGTGTGCTGCAAGGTTGATTCCCTACTCAATACGTGGATTCAATGTTTTTCCTTGTTGCCGAAAGACGTCTTACAAGGGTTAGGTTGAAAGACTGGCCCTTGGGATGAGGGGACTCAATCCCTGTGATGCAATTCCTTGTGCAACATAGGGGAAGTTATTTGATGTGGGACTCAACTTACATTATCTATCAAAAATTAATGTCTAATCCAAGCTAGTCTTTCACCTCCTAGAGTTAATTAGAGAGATCTGGTTGTCTAGAAAGTGATTTATCCCATCCATGTCAGGGGCAGAGCAAGACTGTAAGCTCAAGGTGTGGCAAATCAAAGTCTCATTTCAGCAGGCTTTACAGAGCGAGACATGCCCATCTGTCTCTCCCAAGGGCAGCAAGAGACTTGATACCTAAATCTGAGAAGACCAAAGTCAGGTGAAATGAGTCGTCTTTTGGTTTCTTTGTGCCTCTGCGTCTCATTTGTAAAATAAAGATAAATGCGCTCTACTCCATCGTAAGGAACATGTGGACAGAAATATGTTAAAGACCATGAGCTGTTTGTATGCCGTGGTCACAAAGCTGGAAGGGCAGTGTAGGTTAATTATCCTGACAGCTGCTATCTTCTGCTTTGATGGACAGTGGGTGAAGGCATGCAGGTCAGAGAAGGCAACCTATACAGTAAACCTCATCCCTGTTTCTGTATGCTCAGTAACCAAAATCAAATGTCACCACTGGGAGGCATTACTAGCAGGAGAGTTCAGTTACATTCATGAGTGTGGACTACAGTTGGTGAAGAAACCAGCCTGGTCCTGGCATGAAGAAGTGCTCCAACTTGCCTGAAGCAAAATTGACTCGGGGAATTTTTGTAGGTGTTGATTCACTATCGGAAGAAAGAGTGGTGGAAAACCATGGAGAACTGTTGTCATGGTTTTACCGTTGATGCCTAGTGTGACCTCCATGAGTAGGTTGACCCATCATTGCATTGTCACTTTTGGCCTCCTGAGCCTGACTGAAGTGCTGATCTAAAAACCTTGTCCAACACAGACGAGCAAAGAGTGTATCTCACTATGGGAGCACTTCTGGTGATGTGTACTTTACAGCCTACAGCAGCTATTACAATGTACAGATTTGTGAATCCCATAGCAAAATAGGGATAGCAATAGTCAACCAGCTCTGTGCTGTACTTCAGTTCTTGGGCTGCCAAGAACCATGGGAAAACAATGTAATGTGGGACAACAGTGCAGAACGAAGCTCATTTTGGTCATTTTCTTCTTGCCTTTTATTTCATCCCATGAATACACAATTCCAGAACAAATTCCTGTGCTGGACTGACTCTTCTAAACCTGACTCTTCAGGTTTAGAGTTTGGAGGGATTAACAACCAGTGAAGGTGTGTCCTCTCCAGTGATGCCTCAGGCCTAACATCTGAAGATCTTGAGAAGATTTCCACACTAGTCATGCAGTGGAGGATTAGGAGGAATTATTGACAGTGCCTCTGTCAGGTTACTTTCCAGCTGCTGGTCTGAATGCTGTAACTCTTCTCTTTAGTGAGCTTTTGTTTTGGAGGACTGCACGGATTAACCAACTCTCTGCCTCACCAGAACCTCTGCTACCAAGTGCAGAAGAAAAGCTTCTTATGAAACCTGGTGGGAGAAAAAGAATCTTTTTGCCAATGTTTTGTTGAGAAAAAAGAGAAATCAAGACCTGATTGATCACCAACCATTTGATGTCATCCAAGGCGAAATGAGAAAGGGCAGGGAGATAGCTGGGATGAGACATATGGGCTTGAAGCCAGGACTGGAATTCATAAGATTTTGTTTGTATTCCCTGTTTGGCTGCAACCCCCCTCTGAGATAATTTTATTCTTCTGTAAATTGATTTCACACAATTTATCCTTCCTATCTATTTTTAACATTTATGGGCCACAGAATGCCTATCATTAAGTGCATGCACAGTTGCCAACCTTTGGTTGTGCCGTAATAGAAATAAAAAAAGAATTTTCCTGAGACCATTCTGGCAGGAAGACTCCTTAGCACCAACTACATTGAACACCTTTGCTGCACTAAGGCTGTGCAATATACCCTTGAGACCTGAGCCCTTTTGTATTTGTATAGCCCCTAGCACAATGGAGACAATATAATTGTGGCATTCAGGCTCTATTTGAACATAATAACTGAACACTGTGACTGTGGCATCGCAGTGTAGGGGACAATATGCACTTGCTGGCCATTGCCCTCTACCAGGACAATGCTCTTGCAACTGCTCACATGCTTTCCCCAGGTAGGCAGTGAGATTTTTAGAGCACAAGGAATTGCATGCATTGGTTACAAGCGTTACAGACCTAGACTTGCCCCTGTTGAAATCTACAGTCATTCGACCATTGTCTCGGTGGAGTAAGAGGTGAAAACTATGTCCAGGTCATTTCAGTTCTGTCAGCATCTTCCAGTGAAATCCCATATTTGAGGCATCGAGAAGAGATCTGTTGTCTTGTCAAACACATTTTTGGCACGTTTTTTGCCCCAATGAACAGATCGCGAATTTGTTATTGAAGTGGGAGATGTGGCAGTGTGTGAACTGAACGGCATGGTGTCTCTGAAGATACAGATTCTTCTTGAGACACCCCCCTAGCAAAGACACTTCCCGAGAGGATGTGTTTGCTTGCAGAAAATTATTCAGCCACCAGATGTCTCTCCATGCTCCCCTGGTGAACAAGGAAGACAAAACTGGAACTCAAGTCATATGGAAAAATGTTCATTTACAGTTTGTAACTCTTGTCTTTATTAAACATCTTCTGGCTGGAGTTGGCTTTACATCATCTCAAGAGATACTCTGCTTCAGGGGTGGATTTTGATGCATCTCCTTGTGTTGAGGAGACTGGAATAAATATTCTCTGGAGCTTTGTAAAGCAAAGGTTTTTGTCTGCCTATGGCTATACAGGACAGCACTATTGAAAGGTTAGTACTAAGAAGGTCACTTGGGAGGTCAGAGGAGCTTTATGGAAGAGATGGCCTTTAATGAAGGGGTTTCAAAATGGACAGTGTCTAAGATGGAGCGGAGTAGTCAAAGAAGAACATCCAACTATGAAGTTAGAGCATGGAGAACAAGCCTATAGAGGACCTATTCCCAACATGCATTGTTTCTCCAAACTGCTGATTCTCAAGCTTTTCATCCTTCAGATACCCCATACTCAAACAATCTGGAGTCTGAAGCAACTTTTGCCTCCTGTTTATTTTGAGAAGTTTACAGTTAGAGACCATCATGTCAGCCTGACATTTTAGAGTATTCCAAACAAAAAGGGAAAATTGCACATTTCTGACACTAAGAGATCATTGACCTGGAATAAGTAAGTGTGACTTCCTCTGTCCTCACGAATTGTGACTTTCGGTTCCCAATGGGATAGATTGTTTTATTCTGCTTAGCAGTCAGTCTACAACAGGTTAGGAATGAAATGTCCCAAAGCATTTTCTCTCTTTTTCTACAGCACATTCATGTTTTTCTTTAAAAACTGCAGTATGAGTTGAGTTTGTGGCACTTGCAGAGTTACAGCCCCTTAAATTTACTCTTCAAAGTCAACACCAATGCAGATTTACAACTGTCTCCTGGATCTGACAGGTAGCCCTTCACTTGGGGAAGTGAAAAGACAACAGCTCCTATGACTTTCAATCTGAAAAAGGAGTCCACTCACCACCACTGGCATACTCTGAAAGACTCCTTGCTAAGGAAGGCTTAGCAAGGTGAGTGCTAGGTTTGAACTATTGGATTCCTTCCAACCACAGAGTCAAAATCCAGCTGACTCAACTCAACCCTTTTGTGCTTCTTCAGCAGCTAAGTAGAGTCTGTTCAGATTACTCCCATTAAGGATATATTGTTTCATGGTCTGGACAGACATTAAGGCCATTTTTCAGTCAGAAATGAAATTTGCTTTGGTGTCTTCAGCTACAGGTTTCTCCCTAGTTAGAAGCGGTCTTCACTCTTCAGCTCCTGTGATTATCAAGAGCTTTTCCTTCTTATGGAAAACGCTGTAGACTTCTAAAATTCTCAGGGAGAACTATTGTTGCACCAGGAGCCAATATGTAAACCTGAGGGGTTCAAAGGAAATTTTTGTGCCAAAATTCAGTTAGCCCATGCAAAACAATTTTGAAATATATGTGCATTTTCTTTCGTGTTTAATACCTTTTCCGTGCTTTTTCTGTGTTCTACCTCACCGTTGAGATTCCTGCAAATTTGAGGTGAGGCTTGCAGTTTTGGGAGGGTTTCATCAGCCCTAATTTATGCCTCTAAAAGTTAGATGCCCAGGTCCAAGTTAGTCAGCCCAGGTTTGCTTTGTAGTCAAGGGAGAGGAGAGTCATCCCTAGGGGGAGATTCATCTCTTAAAACAGACACCCAAGGTTGGTCATGCAAATCACTTGCTGGACATGTCCCATTCTCTCCCTTGGCTGTAACGATTTGTCAGGCTTTTAATCTTTTTAAAGTTATGTGAAATGACCACTGTCTTCAGGTTTTTTAGCCAGAGTGAAAGAATAAATCACCTTTTTCCTGGAAGTCATTCCCCCCTGAAGTGTAGAAAGAATATTAGTCTCTCCCAAGTTTGTTTCACAGACATTTACATGTCAATGACTATACGATTAGCTGTGCTGGATCAGACAGCAGGTTGTGTTGGCCCCGTCTCCTGTCTCTGACAAAGGCCAAGAGTAGGTGCCTGGGGAAGAGCAGAAGAACAGGACAAACACAGGGTCATACTTCCACTGGCATATGCCCAACTCCCAGCAACCCCCTGCTGGGATTTCTGATTGAGGAGTTGTATCTTTGAGTGTAAAAACTCCTCATGCATTTTTCCTCAGTGAATTTTGTCTAGTTGCTTTTTAAACTCAGGTAAATTTAAATATCCACTGCTCCCCGCGGCAGAGATTTCTACTGTCAAACTATGTCCCATGAGAAGAAGCACTCTTTTCTGTTGTTTTCAACCCACTAATTACAGTGGATGTCTCCTAGTTTTAATCTTATGAGAAATGGTGCATATTTGTTCTATATTTACCTCTCAGCCCTATTGTCACCCCAGGCCTGGCTGCTCCAAGGAGTCTTTTGCAGATCATCCCAGCATGCACACTTACAGAGCAGTTCCCACCTTCTTTATGCTAGCAAGGTATAACCACATGCTTGGTGAGCTAGCAGAACTGTAACTTTTTTATTGGCTTGTACTAATTGCCAGCCACAAGTGAAAAAAGTAGTTTCCTTGACATGACGTGTTTGATAAATGATGCTAAAAGGTGGACCTCACTTTTCTCTAGTTAAGCCAGACTTGGTTATTGTTACTAACTTGATGTTATTTTTGCATTCAGATGACTTGCAAGACATCTGCTTGATATGTACAGCTTTGCAGCCTCCTTGAGTATGGTTGTTGTGTCTACAGGCAAACTGGCTCGGGCAGCCTACAGCAATGCCTAGGAGCTATTTTTATTTATCAGCATCACTGATGGATGTAAACAGGGATAGGTAGAAACAGATCACTTGGGCTGGAAGTTCTTTAGAACAGGGTCCACCACCTTGTTCTGTATTTGAGCACTAGGGGTAGTCTTCAGCCGTGATGAGCACCAGACACACCATCACCAGACAAGGAGTATGATTATGATTGAGACTATCATAATAACAATGACACCTGGATCTCATTGTATTCCTCAGATATTGAAGCATCCTAATTAAAGGAGAGGAAAAAAATAATGCAGCGAAGTTGCACAGCCAGCCTTTCGGTTGTGTTTTATTCTATATGACTTTTAATGTGTAACCTTCCTCTTCCCCACAGGAACAACATCTGCTGCTAAGGTGAGGTGTGTCGAGCAGTCCCTGCAACAGCAGCTGGGCAGCGGGGGAACTTATCCACAGCTCTTGAGGACCACTCAATTATCATTCATTAACAAGTCTAAAGGTTAGCTCCTTGCCAGCCCTCCATGTGCCAAACTCCTTCTCCCTGACTGAGATACTTGAGGGATGGTGTTCCCACTCCACGGTTGAACCAATAACAAGTGTGCTTATTGATTTAGCTGTTAATATCAGCCAAAGTCCTTCCCTTACCCACTTCAGGGCTGTTTACTTGCCCTGCCCTCTCCACTTCATTGAGACACCCTACTATCCCAACTGACACTGCGGAAAGCATGCCTGAGAGAAATCTCCTGCAAAGTCCGCTCTGCTATTCTGGCCTGGCTTAGCAACGTGGAAGATAAAACCATCTGTTAGGTGTTTGAAGGGGCTGTGTCTCATCACAATCTGCGTGCAAAGGGACAAGTCTTTGTCAAAAAACTCACCCAATTTCATTGACATTGGCTAGCCAAAGGCTACTGTGTAGTCTCTACTGTGAACTTGGGTCTAAAGAGTGGGTGGGACCCAAGTTACTTCTTTATTTTTGAGAGCACTTGGAATTCAGGTGTACTGCTTATGAGGGAGCAGCATGAGGAACAGAGAGGGAGCAGCAATTTCAGAGGAAGCATTTTTTTCCTCTGGAAAGTAGCAGTTTGTTGAAAAGAGAATTCCAGTGAGGTTGCTCAACACTAGGCTGGAGCTATCAGTCACTCAGAAACGGCTGGTGACTCAGCCAGGATATTGGCTGTAGGTTCAAGTCTCTGTCTGTTAGGGAGGGGAGGCTTGCACTTGGATTTCCATATGCTGCCAGTTGTCCTTGCTGCGTCGCTGTTCTGAGATACTTTTCTGACTGAAGCTATCCCATTTTGCATAAAGACCTTGATAATCCCAGGATGAAAGACACTGCCTGCATAACCCAACAGCATTGATTAGGACAGAAAAAACAGGTTCAAGACTCTCCTTGGATGCCTGCATGAAAGAAATTCTCACTGTAACAAGTTGGCACCCCACCACTACTACCACTGTTTCCCACACACTCTGGTGCTGCAGAATTGAGAATGACCTCACATATCCCAGGAAAAAATGTCATAGAGCCACTTTATTTCTCAGAGCTCAGGTGGTTGGTAAGACCTACTCAACACAGCCTTACTATACCTCCTCTTTGACAAAAAAGCAGATGAAATATGGGGTGTTGGTATGTGCACAAACCAGGGAGAACAGAAAAAGGTTTCAAGGAGTCAGGTCCAGAGCACAGATCTATTTTAGATCACTGTTAAAGTCTGTTTAACCTTGCTGTCCTTGCAGGAAACCAACTTGCAGAGAAACTGAGCTGACCTCACCTTAACACTACCACCAAGTTCATTAGTTAACACTTCACCTGTTGACACTCGCAGGCAAATCCCAGACCGGATTGTAGCCCTGTGGAATGCAAATCTGGCTATGTGCCTCCAAATGACTGTACGATGGGGAAAAAAAATCCACACCTGCAAATAAAAGAGATCAGTAAGCAAATTCCAAAGGCAGGCTGGGTAGCAATGAGATGGCAAAGCTTTCAAATTATGTTGGGTCACAGCTTATTTCTTTATGGCCTGGTTAGGTGCTGGTCAGGAATTGCTTTCAGCTGGTTTTTGCAGCTTCAAAGGATGCTGTATTGGACGGATTGCTCAAGTGGGAATCAACTTGCAGATTAAGACAGCTAAATTATGTAGTGTGCTGCCTACATGTGCTCAGAGAGTCTAAGCTCCCATTACAACCAGTGGAGATCAAATTTTCAATATACTTTCCTAAACATACATGTCCGGTACCATCTACGGTATCTTAGTGTAATTCCTCTGGGTAACCCCCTGCCAATCCAGAAGGACATGGATCTCCTAAAGGGTCTGTAGCATTGTATGTGCCAAGCCCATGTGATGTAGCAGATGCCCTAAGGGATCTAAAGCAGCACTCAGACCTTATGGTGAACTGAATCCCTCTCTAGACTTTACTAACAATAACGGGAACTTGAAAGTCAGACCTGAAAGTCAGGCAAATTGGGCTCAATTCACTTGACTGAAGTGTCTAGTGCCTTTTGACATCTCTTGGGGTATCTGAGACATCTTCCTGGAGCTGCCAGACATGACACAGACCTGCAGGAGACCTGTGGCAGTTCTGGAACAGCACCTGGAGGACAGGCAGGATACTCCAGATTGAAATGCCTAGAGGGCATCGATATGCCTTTTTGTGGTTCTGTGGGCACCTACATTTGTGTGTTTGAATCTGTGAGTTGAATCCCACTCCTTGTAATCAGTGAAGCCTGTGTGGCAAGTCTGCAAGTTTGTGGAGGCTTTGGATGCCTTGTTCACATGCAGATTTGTCTGACTATGGGTGGTTTATTTCCACCAGACTGGTGCACAAGGACTCTGGGGGCTCTCAGAAGCCTTGGGCTCACTCTGCATATACAGACCGATTTGCACATGAGCTATGGATCTGGCACATCTCAGACTGATTTGAGTTACTGTTCGTATGTGACTGGGATGTCTGTGCATGGAAAGCAGTCAGGACAAATGGTATAGTACTGCCAGCAATGTGGCATGTGAACTTGGCCACGGTTTTGCTTAGGAGTAGTCTAGTCAGTGCTGATTCTTTGCTAGGAACCAAACCTTCGTCCAAGTTCAGTGCACTGTTTCTCAAAGAAATGTTAAGCTTTCAACTCTGATGATTAAAGGAAGCTAGGTGCCTAATTACCTCTCTGCATCAAGACCTGTGTGCACATCGGTCCTTAAATTATGCTTGGCAATGAGGTTAGACCCTTGGCTCTGCGTATCAAATAGCTGCTAGTTGGTAGTGGAACAGTTTTAGGTGACTTCTGTGACCTAGGCTGACATGAGCAAAGCCCATTGCTGTGGCTACATGTGACCATAGGCTGTGCTGCCTACTTGTAGAGAGGAAAAGGACTGTTCTGCAAAAGAGAGGACTTCTATAGTTTCCCTAATGGTGAAAAGTCCAGGTCATGGGGCAGCAATGAGTTATCAACACTAGATTTTCTTCTTTAGTTCATAAAAGTGTCTGTAGAGGCTAATAGCATGTATAAGGTAAGAGCAACTGAGATGTCCACTCATTTCTTAGTTTTTCCTATTTAAGCCAAAAAAAAAAGGCTCTTGCTCAAACCTGGCGAAGCAGGCAGCACAGCTTGGCAAATAAACTTATCTCAAGCGCTCTTTAATAAGAATGTTCATAATTTATTTCTGGAAAATATGCTGAGTCCGGTATGCTGAAAGCTCTCTGTGGTGTTTGACCTGTGTCACTCAAAGCAAGGTGTGGGTGTGTGTTTGCAGGGAGGGTGTTTTGTCTGGGGCATCACAGTATGCTACTTGCCTCCCAGTCCCTTCTCATAGGAAAGGTGTTTTTTGTGTTTATAGATGTGCTCATTTAGAGTCTCTGTAGAAAATCAGACGTCTCTGGAAGGTGATTTATACCAACTAAGGTCTATGTTTTAAATAAGTGGGATACATCTCTGGATGTGCTCAAATCCCTCCATTGGCTCTAAAGGAGTCATCAAGAATGAGCTTAGAGGAGATACCTGGTCTATGAGGGATAAAGTTGGGTGGCTTGAGTCTCTCCTAAGTGAATGGCAAAGGCCACAAGAAGACCTGCGGAATCTGATCTGTTTCTGTTTGTATGAGTGGGGAGGGAGGTGAACAGGCACAGAGCCCCTGAAAATGCTGCCCTGTCTGCCTGCAGCCATCTCCTCTGCAGCAAACCCATCACTTCTGCAGTGAACCGATCACCTCTGCAACCAACCCATCAGCTCTGCAGTGAACCCATCACCTCTGCAACCAATCCATCACCTCTGCAGTGAACCCATCACCTCTGCAGCCAGCCCGTCACCTCTGCAGCCAACGCAGCCCAATTGAAAGCCTTGAGGAGAAGCTGTGCTGCTGTGTATCAAGCGAGCCCATTTCATGGGGATTCCTTTCCTCACTAAGAATGGAGGAAAGGGAAAGGCTATTGCAGGGTTTCTTTTGGGAGCAGATTTCTCTGTACACAGTCCATGCTAGCCATGGTAGGTGCAATGGAAAGCCAGCCATGGTGGGTTCCAATGAAAGGAACAACATGGGTTTCCCCATCTTGCCTGTCAGCAGTATCTCCCCCTAATTGTATCCTGATGCTCAGTCCCTGCGGTCTATGCACTTTTCCAGCATGATTACAGCCTTAGTGGTTGCATGACTATGCCCAGCAGGCTCCCATCCTAATGTACTAACAGAGGAAGACAATGGCAGGAAATGGTAGAACCAACACAAAATTTCTTAGAGCCTTCCAGGGGCGTTGTGCACAGTGATGTCTTGCCCATGTTGGGCTTTTCTTGCTCCGGAGAGAGAGTATTTATAGCAGTCACAGGCCAAGGTAGTGGTGGCTCACCATGTACCAGCTCTCAGCCATGAGTAGGCGTGTGGTTGGTCTTCGTCCTCTCCACGTTTGAAGCAAGACGCATGTCTTTCGGCCACCTTTCTTCACATTGCAGCTGGACTCTTGGAGGGAAACTGGGTCACTGCCCTAGTGATGCTCAGCTGAGAAATGGGCTTATGGCAGTTTAAGTGTACATGTTTTACTCATAACAAGGCTGTCGCCTACCACAGCAGCTGGGCATGGGTTAAATGGCACCAGCTCAGGTGGCATCTCTTCTTCCAAAGCACACAGTGTCTGTCCTATGAGAGGAAGACATATTTGTTCCCTACTTCTCCCCAGCTGTATTTCAGCTCGTGCTATGAAATCCCATCCCATCAAAACTGTGGAATCGTGGGAAAAATACCCAAACACAGGTTAAAATTAATGCTTTTTTTTTTTTTAATTTTCATTATAAAGTTAACACATCTATCAAACTTAACTGGTAACAAAAAACAGTTACAAGACATCGCTAGTGTGCTGTCAGTAGAAAATAGGGTAAAAGCCAATGAGGTCACAAGCACAACAGCAGAGCAACAACACTGTCCCGATGAGTTATTTCCGCAAATATATACTCTTACTAATATATACATTTATTCATAAAATAAATAATCATAAAAAAATCATCAGACTTAACAAAATACTGAGGAAAAAAAGGTGACAATCCTACTTTGTACAATAGCTTTGGAATTTCAGGTTGTATCATACATGCAATCTGTACAAAGGGGCACTCAGGTGGGGTGAGGGCAGGGGCAGGCTGGGGAAGGGTTACAGACAGTGATGTAGCTTTGAAGAAGGCGATGTAATCAGGCAGACAGTCTGTGGGAAGGGAAAGCAATAGTGAAAAAAACCCACCCACAAGAAGATACTTGTCCTTGACTGCCGGACAAGCATGTTTTGTACCATGGGGGAATCCCCTGGGGTGCTACAGGGCTGTGTTTTATGTCTTCCACACTGCTGGTGGGCTTGTCAGGTAGTCCAAAGCTACGACAGGTCTTGTTCGGGCAGGTTTTGGCCTGGGAGTGACAGAAAGCGATGCCATAAGAGATAGATCGAGTGGGTCTCCACTGAGATTAAGAGGTGTAAGGCTGAGCTGCAGTCAGTCGGGGACAGGCAGGCAGTGGGACAACCAGGTCTGGAGGAACGTGCACCACTGGGAACTGGGGTTCTCAGCGGGGAGGATTTCATCACATGCAGGAGGATTTTGGAGGTTTTGGGAGCCTGCCTTGGAAAGGCTCAGGGTTCTTGTGCTTTCCAAGTGGTAGCAGCGGATGGCAAGGGCATGTTGGGAAGGAGCCCTGACAAGATGGTGGCTTCCCTTAAACACATGAGTGATACTCATCTGCTTGCTAGCCTATGTCTGTAGCAGATGTGCCTTCAGGATTTTCGGTGGAGTGGAATGAGTGGTGAGAAATAAATAAATACTAATAAATAAGAAGAAGAAACTTGGAAAAGAAAGGAAAATGAGGAAAGCATCTCCTCACACCTTCCCCACTCTCCACTTCCACGCAGGGCTGTCCAAGACCTCCCTTGGTCCACAGAACATGTGTAAGAAAAGCAAGGTCTACAGAGACAGAAGAGGAGACCAAGTCACGTGGAAAAGACCCTTGTGACTATTGTGCTTCAGGAGCTTTCTCTATCTGGATGGTATTCACATAACAGCAGGATTTTCCCTGTAGATGACTTGGTGGGACTTGCCCATTTTCGTTATGTGCTCACCAACAGGAAGAGCAGAGATGCTCCCTTGGGGTCAAACCCATTACATACCAGTCAGTAAAGTGGATTCAAATAATTATACTTACAGAATAGGTCCACCCTCTGCGTCCTTTGACACACTTGTTAGTCTGGTGTTATGGAAATGATGCCTCCTGATTTATATCAATTTAAGTGAGAGCAGAACTGAGCTCATACACAATTTTCAATCTTAAAGACATGAGATTTAGGCATCTGGAGTGGGGTCCAGCTCATAAAGACACACACTTGTATATGTCCACAAGCACATATTCCCATGTGAGTTAGACATCTAAACACCCATATCTGAAGGACATCTAGTCAGCCCAGTCAGTGGGGCCCAGAGAGTGGTTCAGCTCACCCTACAGTGGAAACTTACATTTGGCCAGCTGAATTGTTCTCTAGCCTCCACTGCCTATTGACTAGGAACTCAACTGAGTTGCTCACACACAGGCATCTGTTGCCATCTGATATGGGGTTTCTGAAGCATCTGCATGGAGCTGGCGGATACACCATGGGAATTAAGGGAAGCCCACAGTCTTCCAGAGCAGCTGCTAGAAGCCAGTGGGGTACCCTGGAGCATCCCAAATGGCTCTAGACACCTATCATCAATAATTCAGTTCAGCCCTAGATGCTATGTTTAGGCAAATGGAGCCCATCATTGGGCTTGTATGGGAACTTAAGAACCTAGATCACGTATAGATACCTGCATTTAAGCATCTCACTTGGTATTCTGAATCCCACCCCAGGTACCGCTGCCTGGGCGATAACTACCTGCCTCTTGTTTGTACTTGAGAAAATCTTCCCCTCCAAGGTGGAGATGTACCAAAGCCACCTCTGGAAACTGCAGCAAAGTGGGAGCAGAATGACTTGCCCAAGTCCATGAAGACACTGGCAGTGTCAGAAATGAGGACTAAACACCTCTTTCTCGAAACGGAAGCCACAGGAGCCTCTGTTTCCCACCAAATGGAAACATCTGCACCCTGCAGCAGTTAACAGAGGCCCAAGGCAGGAGGGTCCTGTCCCCTTGCTGAGTAGTGATGAACTGCAGGTCAGCAGCTTTTGTTGGAGCACGCAAGAGAGGGCAGGAAACATCAGCGTGGGGGGGCTAAGCCATGAAGAAAACAATTCAGCAAAAAGCAAGCCAGATCCCACTGCTGCTGCCCAGTGAGAGAGGGGAAATGTAGAAAAGACATTCTCCCATACTAAGAAGTCCCTGTTATAACAGCCAAGATTTAGCTTGGAAGGAGGTAGAAAATAGGAGACCTATATCTATGAAGAAGGGATAGGACCTCCTTCCACCCAGCCCACCTTCTCTCCCATAGTCTAATGCTCTCTCTACAGCTTCTTATCCAAACAGCTACTTAGGCACGACTGACACATCTGAGCGAACATCCCGCTCGCTCGCTACGCCACTGACGGCAGAGCATTGACTTCTCAGGAGCCTCAGCTCTGGAGCAGGTCTCTGGAAGAGCCGGGAGTCATTTTCCTATGGGCAGCCTATTTAACCAGGTGCAACGGCTGGTGTCTGCAGGGTGGTTTGATTTGGTGCCTTTTCATGGCCCTGTTTTATCTTCCCAAAGCATATCGTTAAGGCATCAAGGGAAGCCTGGAGTAATTTTCATAGTGCAGAACCCAGGACTGGATTCACAACTCCTAGCTCCTGCAGAGTGCTCATGCTGTAAACCTGAATATCCCCAGGAACATCAAACCCCAGATTTGCAGCACTGAAACCTCTCCCTGAAGCTGAAAAAGTGACCCAAAGCTCATAGTGTTTCTCCTGTAATTGAATTTAAGGATGGGGGCATGACAAACATATGAACACACATGATGAATGTTTTATAATCCATGGATATCTCTCTGGCAATATATCTGAATATACTGAAAACACCAAAAATATTTTAGATTGAGTGGCAGAAGAAATTACTCTCTGAGGTTTGCTAATACAGAAATCCTGCAATACTCAGCTAAGACTACAGCACTTTTGTCTGCAGGGCTGATGTGGTTGGTGCTGACTCAAAGATTTCTGTAACATATTGCATTTCGTGGTGTGGTTGTCCCTGCAGTCCCCTCCCAAGATCAAATCCTGACTGCTTTCGTTCTGCACGTGAAGCCCCTTGTAAGGAGTGGAAACAATTCTGGAGACTTCAAAATGCTTTGGAGAAGACTGTCAGTGCTGAGCATGACACTTAGCTAAAAGAGATACATCAGGGGTCAAGTAATGGAAAATGTCATGCATTTCCCTCCCCATGTTTTCTTTTTCTCTGAGAAAGAGAAGCCCTCAAATTCTAAAACTAAATCAAAACAAGAAAAAAAAACTCCTAAACTTTCCATTTCTTTCATAGAAAGAAAAGAGATTAGGCCAAATTCACCCCTCACAGGTAACTCCACTGTCTTTAATGAGGTTGAATGTGGAACTGATGGGGCCAGTCAAACCCATCTGTTCAGCTAAAGGAAAAGTTGGATAGCAGCATGTAAGAGGATGGAATTAGGTTCCTTTTTTATTTTTATTTTTCACATCTGTGTTACTTGGTTGGATATCTTCTCCCTTTTCCCTGGTACTGCTAGACACATCCCTGATACAAACCATCTGCCTGAGGACAAACCTCATCAGAAGTGAAGACTGACGGGAAGGGCACCATGGATCATGGAGGTTGAGTTGGTCAGCTCCCATTTGTGGGAAATGAATGATCTTTTCCTTTTGACTATAGCCTGGTGCATTACCCAGCTCAACTGAGGTGGAGGGGAAGTTTTGACAGAAAACCATTTCCAGACAAGTGCACAATTCGACTGTCTACACATAAGCATCTCGTGTCATTTTGGGCACCCTACAGCCTCTGACATATCTACCCAGGTTTAAGACTTGTGGGAGTCCTGTGTCATTGAAGCAACAGCTGGATCCCAACAGGATATTGTAGGGCACCTAAAATGTCACCAGATGCTTATATTATTGAGTGAAACCCTAAGTCTGCTCGGTAAGGAAGGCCCTACCATTTTTGCAGAATGGGAGAACCTGAGGCAGAAGGCAGCTCTGGGTTGTATTTAGACCATCTCCTAAATGAGGCCCGATGTAGGCATGGTGATGTATAGGGAGGGATGGCGCCTCACTCATCATTGACTCAATCTTTCATACCAGCACAGTGGCAACCCTGTTGCCTGAGACATCTAGTGTAGTCAGTGGAGTGGGATCTTAGTTTTCCAAAGACACTTCCTGAATTCACGTGTATTAGGAAGCAATGGCCCAAGTCCCTTCTCCAAAGCCATGGGGTCAGACGCAGGCCTAGCATGTGCGCTCAGCATGCTCCCAGACCCCTAGCAGGCTCTCTCTCTTCCCTCCTCTTGGATGGGCAGAGTCAGACCCAGGACCCTCAGGTGCACTTGGGGTGATTAACAGAATTCACGCAGGCGTTTTTCATTGACTTTAGTAGCAGCTGCTCAACCCCTTACATTATATCATCACGGTGGATGACTAACTACATAATAAAACTGAACAAGTATGCATAGGCTTCGTTAAAAATCCCTTGAATGGGGTGGAAGTCCCCAACCACTGAGCTGTTTCAGGCCTGACCCCAGCTTTGAATGGAGTACAACTTCCAGCCTATCTCGGCTGATGATCAGATTGTAGCTTCACCTCCTTGACTCATGGTGGACTTCACATCATCAGACTGTACCCATCTGAGAGCTCATCATCTAGTATGAGCTCATCAGCTAAAGTCAGAGGAAAGACAGAGGTACACCCAGAGGGCAATTTACCGAACATAGCTTAGATACCATCCTAGGCTATAATGAATCACCTTCTGGACTTATTTGTTTCTTGCCATTGATCCTAGCAGAAAACTAGATAAATTGCTTAGACTAGATGACATGGCCAGGTGAAATAAATTCCACTGCTGCAGTCAAAATCTGTTTGTTCACCTTAAGAGGCAATTGCTCAGCAAATGGCTAGTTTGGGGTTCTTTTTCCCCCCATGCTTCCAAAAGAGCTTCACCTGCTTGTGATGTTGGGCTTGGTTCTGGTGCAAAAGCAGACACAGTGGATGTTAGCATGCTGTAGATGGGCTGGGGTCAGAGTCCAGCTCCCGTGCATGGAAGTCAAATCCTTCAACCCATTTCTTCACTGGTATGGTATTAAAGATGGAGTTTGAAACCACCTTGCTTAAAAATATTAGGGTAAAATTAGTTGTGGGTGTGACCCTGCTGAAGTCAATGGATTGACAGGGACCGTGACCTGCAGTGATTTGCATCTTTGCTGTTGGGGCGCCATTCACTGACAGAAGTACCTGGTGGGACGTGTCTAACATCTCTTGCTGTGACTGCTAGCACTGCATCATATTAAGTAAATCAGATGTATCTTCCCTTGTCCCATCTTTTCCAATTCATCAATGTCTTCCTCTGCACATGTGGTTTTCTTCAGCGTTTGCTTTCTTGCCAGCTTGCGTTTGAATATTGGTTATTGTGGCAATTTCCCCCTGCAGTGGCTTTCTTCTCTATTTGCCATAATGATCAGATTTTCCTTTTCTTCCAGACTCTATTACAAAAATCAGTCATGCATCCATTAATCGGTCCATCTTTCTCTCAGTTTTTAGTGATCTATTGCCTTCTACCAGCTGGTGTGTGGCCATCCATTGGGTGCAATGTTTACATGTACAGGTATGACTGGTTTTCTCCCCATTTTTTTCTTTGTCTCTCTTGATCTCTTCCTCTGTCCTTCCCTCCCTTCTGTGTCTGTGCTCTCATTTCATTGCAGCTTTTTTTACAGAGCATTGATAGGAGTGCCTCCATCAATAGGCAAAGCTTGCTTGTGCCCTTGGGCACAGCCCTGAGACAAATGGGTGATGCATAAACTGCACCAGCCTAGGAGTAGTCCCAGGAGACGCCATGACTCAGAGTCAACCCTTGGAGGCATCATTTCCTCCTGTTTTCTCTCTGATGGGATTAAGCTCTGTTTGTTCCCTGCCTCTTCTGCATACTCCCTCCTTTGGTTCCCGGGAATAAGCTGACATGCACGGAGAGAAGAGCACTCTGATTTCTCTGCATAAGTGTGAACTAGCCAACAGCTGTGATTAATCACCATGAAAAGACTCTTGTGGGTCACTGGGAGTTAGATCATGCCCCATTTCCCTTCCTGTACTGAAGAGAAAGAAAAAATGCCAATCTATTGTCCTTTTCCCAAGATAAGAACCCACAGGCATGGGTAAGGCAAAGAGGACACAGGACAAGTGCATCTGAGGCTAAACAGGCTACGACTCCGCGCTTGATTACCACTCATTTATGCCAGTATCAACCAGGAATAACTCAAGCAGAGTTACAGTGCTGTAAATACCAAGGTGATGGGCTGAGATTCATGCCTGATGATACCCACGTGGCTGAAGGAAGCCCTGATGCCCACGGAGGAGGTGAGAGTTGTTTCTGTAAACTGGCAATCCTGATCTGAAATCAGAAGTAGAGCAGCATGCAAAGTCAGAGGTGAACAGCAGAGATGGGGCAGGGCTGCAAAGCTGGGATTTGGCTCTGTGTCCAAAATTGCCCAAAACTCTGGGCTGGTTCAGAGTCTGGGTTTTGTGCATTTTAATCTGTGCCACTTTTAGAGACGGGAATGGCTGTAGAAATTAGGTGTGGAACAAAATTTGGCTCGAGTCTGAAACTGTTCCAGCTTGTGGGGGGTGGTGGTGGTGGGTTGGTTCACCGTCATGTAAATTAATGGGTGACAAGCAGTCCTTTGGAGTCATGTTCCTGACAGACTTGTGGTCTAAGGGTTCTGCTAAGTGCCCAGGGGGAAGCCTGGACAAAGTGCAGAGAGTGGATGGACTAAGTGCACTTTCCACTGTTGGTAATGGTGTTCTCTAATGAGGTGGGAGGGGTAAACACTTTCCCTTTCCTCCTCGACAGGAACAAGCTGGGATGCTGAGGAGCTAGATGTCCTACACCCAGCAGCAAGTGTCCAGCCCTAGGAGACTTGCTCCGCATCGCTTGTTTCCGAGGAAGCCTTGTTGGCTGAGCCACATACCGGGCCACAGCTGGAGCAACATCTCCCTTTGTGGGATCGTCTCCTTCTCAATGCACACACCGAGTCCTCTTCACATATCAGGCACTGAACTTTTCCGTACTGTGCACATCACCTGTGTGCCAACAGGGCATTTGCAGGAAACCATCAGCAGTTCTCTCTCTTTCTCTCTCCTTCTCTCTTCCTCCCTCTCTCCAGGTGTCACTGAATCCTATGTCAAAACTGGCAGAAGCTACTATGCTAAAAAGTTCACACGAAGGGCCTGCCCGCTCTACAGCTCTATTATATATTTGTAGACTTCTCTGGTTCCAGGGCAAAAGCAAAGGAGTATTTGCATTATTTTTTAAAAAAATCATTAATTTATCTGCTTTTATTTCTTTTGCTGCTGTTGTTGTTGCTCATATTATACACAGAGTCTGGCCATTTGGGTATGTAGATAGATCTCAGAAAGCTTAGTGCTGCTGTCCAACACAGCCTCTGCCTGGCTGAGGGAAAAGGAGATATTTAGGAAGATGCAAGTCTTTCAAAGGACACTTAATCATACAAGTCACTTCAGGTGGGTGAGAGCAGAGCAAATCCATGCTTTTGCTGATGCTCTTCTTTCCAGCTGTGTATTGTCGGCTGGTTGAAAAACCACTGTCTCCTACAGGAGGCATCATTGGGGCGTAACTTGTGTGACTGCCAGATGTACCTCAGGATAGCCCAGAAGTCCTTAGACCTATTCTATCCAACCAGTTTTAGCCTTTTTTAAAGTTTTTATTCTTTTAATATCAAAAAAGTAGACTTCTCTCATGTCTGCAACCTCAGAGGAAGTAGGCTCAAATCCATTTCTCCACTTGGAGCCCAGGGAAGGGTTTTGCCTGCTTTATTTGCACGTGTGGACATCATAGACTCGTATGCACTCCTGGCAGCGAACATAGCAGCACCAGTGGAAGATACAGTGACACTTCTCTTTCCGTTTCTCAGTCCTTGTGTTGTGCCCGCGGCCGCAGCACAAAAGGTCGCAACCATCAATCCCATGAGAAGTGACATTACAGATCCTGTCACGGGTCCCAAAGGAACCTGTCTCAGGATTGGGCTCACAAAAGTTTGGTGAGTTCTCGTAGTAAACCAGGTCCTTCTCAGTTGGAGCCTTGAAGAAGTTGTATTTGGGCCTGAGGGTCTCGACCCAGCCACGGGATTCTCGATGTTTTTCCACCACCATTTCAGAAGCACTATCGTACTTGTCCTTGAGGTAGTCACCAATGACCCTGAAGTCTGGCTGAGACCACCAGCAGGTCTTCACTTCACAGCTGCCTGAGAGGCCGTGACATTTGCACTTAAGATGCATGAGTTCAATAATAGACTGAAAAAGAGGAGAGGAAAGGCAAAGAAGAAGGAAGACATTAGCCTGTAATCAAAACACATATTGCATTCTGCTATTTAGCCAGGATTTCCTAAAGAATTGCAGTGTTTTCATATTTACACACTTTTGAAAAAAAATCACCTTATCCTCCAGTCAATGCCCTGCACAGGTGCTGGATCTGAGGCAGATAAAACCGCTGCAACTTTATTGTTTTCAGGACTATCTCTGATTCCCACCCCAACTTTAAGCGTCTACCAAGTGCTTTCACTAAGGGCTGAAGTGATTTCTGTGCATACCAACTGCTATCCTATCAACGTTCATGGGTGAATATTACAGTCCTGTCACCCAAGAACACAATTCAGACACATCTAGGCAGAGAAGCGAACACAGAAATCTTCTAAAACAATGTTTTTGTAAACGAAATATACAGCTGTTCCATTGGAAATCAAAGAAATATGAAACGTCCTAACAATCTAGTCCAGAATTCCATCTTTTATGGATGTTTTCATTAAGCAAATAAGATTCTAGCCTTGCTGTGTTCAGAAACCTGAAAAGTAATGTATTTTTATGTTTAAGCCAGACTTACAATTTTTCTAAAACCATTTCAAAGAAAAAATTAGGAGTCCAACTTTTGATTTTGAAAGGCTTAGACTTCAACATAAAACACTGTCCTGGAATAAATGGAAAGGTGATTATTGATCTCAGAAATTTGCTATTCATTTTTACCTCTTATGAAATTAGTCGAAACGTTTCTAGAGATGTTGCCCTCCAGTATACTGAGGTGGGAGACAGCCTTATGCAACTTACTTGATAATCTGCAATTTCAGACTGATCAGCAAATTTCCAGGTACGTGAACAGACTAGTGCCAGCCTGAGTCCAAAAGATTTGCCATGAATCAGCACCTTGGTGTTCACCAGGTGCTTTCCTGTGTTATTTACAGAGTATCACCCGCCACAAAGGAGGTTGTAATTAGTGATGAGAGAGAACCACAAAATGTTTGGTTCATATAATCATGCTGAACTTAATCAAAGCTTCTGGCGTAGTGGTAGGGTTTGAGTTCATATGGGAACTAATATGAAACGTTGCCTATGGCTCAGGTTTAGCTGGAAACACTTGAGTATGGAGGCCTGGAAGAGCTACCCCATGAGTGCTGGCACAGTGAGAATGGAAAACACTAGTGCTTTACAAAACACTAGGATTTCAGATAATGGTGTGACATCTGCTCTCTAATCTTTGACATCTGTAAAATGTCCGAAAATAACTCAGTGTCAAGTAAGAAGACTTACAGTAAAAAGATGTCTGGGGGCCTGTGATCACAGGGATGTTTGCTCAAAGCTCAATTTTTCCAAGGATTCTCACTTAAAGGCAAATCCCTCCTTTCCACTCTACCCAGCTTCTCCACAGTCCTATTTGTCTCATTATCTATCCCAGCAACTGCCACCAGCAATGCACAATACCTTGGGGTACCTGGGATAATTTGGGCCAGTGCTGGAGGAAACCACATTATTGCTTGTAGTCACCTGCATTGAGGACAATTTTTGTTTCTGGTGGTGTTTCATTTTGAAAGGTTGTATTCCCTATTTCAGACCAGCGCTCCTGTGGTGTGGGGTGCAATAACTCCACCGGGGTTTGATGGTGTCCAGCTGTGGAGCTCACACCGAAGTCCTAGCCTGCCCAAGGACAGCTGTTTCCCAGCACAGGGCAACTGTGGTGGCTTTGCTATAGCTCACTACCCAGTCATATGTCCTCCTAGACGTGTGTAAGGCCTTCTGCTGAGGGAACAAGACTATATTAATCTCTTCCGATTACAGTGAGGTATCTTTCTTCCGCTGAGGATAAGCTATCTATCTCAAGTTTACTACAAGAGAAAAAATGCTGTTATCTCAGAGAAGCTGTGGCATGGTCTCCATTTGCAAGAGCGTTGTGGTTCAGTTTCACAAACTGTTTCCCATTGATTACATTCTTCTGGCATTTATGGGCTGTTCTTGAGATGAAAAAGAGAATGTCCTCTTACTGGGATTGTTCCACCTTACGGAAAAGATTCACTGTATACAAGGCAGTCACTGTGATGAGGGCAAGATTTTGTGTTTTCTGTTCCCTTATACATTTTGCTCCATGACTGTCTGGAGTGAAAACAGATTAGCTGGCTTTGGGGCATGGTCCAAATTTAAGCAGGAGGTGCCAGAGTCACATTCCCTCTCATGTTCTTTAAATATTCCCTGGGAAATAGAACAGTGTTGAGAAGAGGGGTGGTGGGAAATGCTCTCCTGCTCTTCCCCACCCTGAAGCCTACAAAGCACAGTGGTGACCCCAGGGCAATGGACAGTTGCACTCAAACTAGGATTCAGTTGCCTAAACACATGCATCTAATGCCATTTGTGAGCTCCAGGGGTGTCTAAGGCATCAGTCCCGAGACGGCAGCGGACCTGCAGGAGACACACAGTCTTGCCCAAGGCCAGGCTGGATACTTCAGGATATCTCAGTTTATACTAAAATACATTTGCTTAAGCAGCTGAATCCTCCCCATAAACCCTGGTCCATCCCTCTTAACTTCAGGTGTCTACAGTACAGACATCTCTGGCTGTACAGCTCGCCTTCTTCCTACAGCAAATGGAGGGGAACAGGCACAGGTGGGGCATCATTAACTGAGCTATTTCAAATGTCTCCTTCAAGCTGGGATGAAATCCCATCCTAGACCTCTCTGTCTTGATCCATTCTCCATAAAAGAGGTCTGGACAACTGACTCCAAGGTAGACATTTACATCTGAGTGGGGGATTTTGCTTATAGCTTTCATAGATCAGGTACATCAATCATCTCCCTGAGAAGAACTATCGTAGGGCAGGTATCATCATTTCATGATGTAAAACTGCCCTGATTTACGTTTGGTTATTCTTCTCAGTTTCCTCCCACTGTTCATTATGGCAGGTAAGAAAAGATTAAAGGGAGATTGAGAAAGGTGAAACTAAATGTCCTTACGGTCCTTCCAGCTTCGTTGTTGTGCCTGTTCATGGCTGACCGAGCGTCTGGTCTGTTCTCTCGGGCATCTGCAAACTCCCGAGACACCATGCTCCCAAACTCCACGTCCTCGCTGCAGCCCCCCCATTTCCAGCCTTCCCCAGGAGAGCCCTTGTGGCGGGTGTCACAGCCGCAGATGGTGGCCGAGCCCTCGGCGCAGGATCTGGTCACCGCGAAAGCCACTCCAGCAGAGGCAATGGCATGGACAAAGGCTGATTCCCTGGTAGCTGTGAAAGAGAGAAATCAATGAATAGTGGCCGGTGAAAGGACCACTCATGGCTTTGATCAGCCCTGTGAACACCTTCTCTCGAGGGCATGGCAGAAGGCCAGGAAACTCTCCTTTTCCCTGTGGTCCGGCTTGGACCTACTCCAAAGACATTTTCTTATACGAGGAAATAAGCTCCTGTATAGACAGGACCAGGCTTGATTCAAGGCCACTGAGGTCAGCCAAGAAGTTTTAACTAAGGTCATCCTAAGGGCTTAGGATAGTGCCATGGCAAAACAAAAAGCAGTGCAAACCTGAGTTTCAGGGGGCGTATAGAATATACTATATGGTACTTTGCAGGCAGTGCACCACATAGCCATACCCTGAGCTGCAGTCTTGACTTCAGATGCATAGAATTTGGGCTATGTTCCCATAACATGGAAAATGCAGGTCTGCACTTAATGACAGCCTCTACCCTCAGTGGTGGGACCAGCACCAGGTAAAGCACCTCCTCCTCCTTGACTGGGAGAGCTGCCGATGGCTGGAAGGTAGGAAAATGCCAGGATGGCCAGATACTCCCCAATCCTCGCTATGTAAACTAAACACTGTCCCCACCCTCCATCCTGAGACCACCTTCTTTTTCCTAGGCCGTCTAGCTCACTTAGAGACAGTGTTCAATATATGGCATCTTGCATCTATCTAAAGTTTTGCTCACTTGCCTAACTAAGGCCCCTGCCAAGGGGATTGGAAATAAGCTTTCCTTTTCTACCCCTTGCCTCAGGGTGGTGGATGGTATCAGCCAAAAGATGTTGTGGTTAGGGACTGAGGAGCCTTAGTCTCTGAGGAGACCTTCCTTCATAGCCTTTCATCCTAGCTGGAGCTGGATGGGGAAGGGCAGCTCAGCATTAGCCAGGCTTTCCTGGATGCCAGTGCTTTTTCTACACCGTGCCAAAATGAAAACCAAACATTTCAAACTGCTTTGCAAATGGGAAATATACCAAAATATCAGGTTTTATCCCGATCCCCCCCAGTTTTGGCCTCATTATGTTTCTCCGCTCGCTAGAAATGACCCTGGACTTCAACATCACACCTCAGAAAACACCACTGCAATGCTTTTTCGCTTCAGCAAAATGGCATTTTAATCATGGACAGGGCTATTCTCAAACCCTTGAGGCAATTCTAAGAAGACACAATGATTCTGATAACTGGCCTCCCTTAACCTCCTATAGCATTCCCCACATGAGCTCATCTTGTGCCTATAGACCAGACAGCCAAGAAAGCATGATGTCTCTGACACCTTTCAGATGATTAGGCTAGGACAGTGTTGAAATATGAATGGATCCATAAAGGCAGAAGGTCAGGTTTTCAGTTGATGCAGCTTCACCAGCTTCTACTGAGCTTTGCATCAGCTGACGAAGTGCCTACTCAAAACGACTCAAACCTTCTCTGCACCATATTTTGCTGATCTGAGCTTTCCCTGGGCATTTTGGCTTAATCTTTACCTTCTAGATGCTTCCAGGCTTTACTAATGTGAAGAGGGTTTAATATGCCAAGCCAAAAAGCCAACATATTCTCAGGGAGAAATCAAAACTGCATGCTTGCAGAGCAGTCCCGGCTGGATTGAAGGCTTAAGCAAGAACTTGTGCAGCGCTGCTTCGCTTTGGGAAGACTACCAAATACAACAATATGCAAATCAAATAATGTGCATGAACTTACAAGCTGAAGGTATGAGCAATGTCCTGGAACATGTTGTCAATATGCATCGTGAGGTTAGTAAGTCACTGAGGGCTAGAAGCAAAAAAGGAAAATGCACGAACCCTCAGTTCTACAATGTGATTTTGAAAAACCCTTGTTCAGCATCTGTCCAGCCTGGAGGATCCCAACTTCCTGCAAATGGTGACCATGCAGTTCCTGAGCTGTGTGAAAGCTCAGCTTTTGAGCATGAACGGATGAGTCCAGTTCTAACAGGACTGGGGATTGGCATCTTGCACTTGCCTAAGACCAGGTGGGATCCAGAAACCAAATCTTGGGTGTGAGTAGCTTTGTATGATGTCTCCAGGGACATTGATCACCAGCCCTGGGGTCTGTGAAAGGCAAAGACCTCTCATAGAAGCCAGTCAGATAAGCTGGTGGGGTGAATGCCATTACCCTCTGGTAGGGAGGTAGAGGGTATAGTGCCTGACCAGAGAACAGCAGACATACCTTCCACCTCCTCCCATCGTGGCCTAATTAATCTTGAAATCTTTTGATATGCTGCTCTGCTGTGGACCGGAGAGGAAGATGATAATTCTTCCTCTTCCCCTTTCTGTCTGACAGCTGTAGTGGCTAAAGCACGTTGCTTGGGTAGGTTAGCTCTCATCTCTTGGAAATCACTCCTTCCTCTGCTCAAGAGGAGAGACCTCGTCCAGGCCTTTGGCTATTTGGGAAGGTGCTGTAGGTGCTGAACTGGTGTTTGCAAATGCCATGGAGAGCCTCTGTGCCTTGCCATGCTGGGACTGAAAGAAAGCATTTACAGCCGTGATGTTTGTGCAGAAAACCTTCTACTGCGTGGGTATGAGAGGGGTGACCTTGGCTTAGGAGTCCACAGGTCGTGGATCCCACCTGGGCTTCAGCAGGAGCCATTAGCTCAGAACAGAGGTGTTTCTCTGTGCATACAGGTGCAGAGCTCACCAAAACCCAGGGAGCTTCAGGCAACGCAGCCAGAGTGTCTGCAGAATTTCTGCATTTGCCAGGACTTGGTCGCAGCTGAAGAAGGAGCTACAGGAGGACAGCTTCGGTTGTAGACACCCAATGCCAAATCCCAGGTCCGTTACCTAAACTCTCCACTGTTGCTAGCCCTTACTGAAAGCCTACAGCTCCAGGAGGGTATTGATAGGATTTGCCTTAAGAAGCACCGATTATACTCAGCTCTCCTCTTCCCAGAAAGAGCCCAATGCCTTTTACAGCCTGTATACCCCGTAATCGCTCCCCTGCTTTTGAAATGCAGCCACCCCTGGGGTGGAGCGCAGCCACCACTTAACAGCACACAACAGGAAGCAAATAGCATTGTATCTGATCGTAACTACCTGGGGAATGTAGGCAGGCAGAGCAAAGAAGCTGAGATCTGGCCCCGGGCACTGAGGTTAGGAGTTTGTCTCTTGAGAAAGTTGCAGCCGATCTCTTAATGACTCCACGAAATTAGGGCACTGGGTTTACGTCTCCTACCCCTAACTTAAGGCACCGAGTTCAATATTGACGCAGATGGAAGAGCGCCATCGCGTGAATCATGTCCTGCCACCTCCTAAGTTATAGGACTGTCCTCCGATTACTAAGCAGACCTGACCCTGCTGAGCTCTGAAGAGCTCCCCAGGTTGTAGCCGGAGGCGGTGTGGCTGCAGGAATGGAGAAGGAGTGTATAGAGATACAGATAAGCAGAAGGAAAGCATGCACTTGTAATGGAAATGAGGGGTTATTAAGGTGCCATATAAAAATGCAAGAGACTTAGCAAAGATAACAGGAAAGTGCAGTATATTTGTCAGGTCGCCTCATTCCTCTGGGTGGTTCTGGTAGCAGGAGACAAGCAGCTCGTTCTGACTTGAAGAGAGCTTCTGGAAAGTCATCTGGCAATAGAAGGTTAATAGGGACTAATACCTCATGGGGATGTTGACTTAAGAGCATTTTAACCACTTTGTTTTCAGTGCAGCACAAGGTCACCAAAGCTCTGGCTTCAGCTTGTTTAATTCCTGCCTGCTCTCAAGTTTCCCTGCAGGGCTTAGAGACTTGGATGGCTGGTGCTTCAAGGTACCCTGTTCTGGACCCTTCTGGGGGGATTGGCTATCAGTGAAAAAAGTGCTGAGACTTACAAGGGGCCTTTAGGGATGCTTTGTAGCTGCTCCCTAGTGCAGAGGTCTCCAAGGCACTGGTCGCTTCTGGAAATTGTTTCCTAAGAAGCCCGGTCTGTGAAGCTGAGAGCCTGAACGTCCTGTGCAGAACACCTCTGACCACCCTGTCTCAGCAGCAGAAACATGTTGGGATGCAAAAACACATGGCTGAGCAGTAGCAATATGAGAATTCAGAGGCCTGAGAATAAGGTGACTTAAGATTTTATTTCCTGCTTTTGCAGGGCTTTTTAATGTGACTTTGGGCAAATCCTTTAGTCAGTCTGTGCTTCTGCTTCCTTATCCATACACCTGAGGACAATCCTGCTTTTCTCCTCAGGAGCCTGCAATACTAAATTCAGTGATGTCTTCAGAATCATGGGCAGAAGGTGTTGGAGCCGAACAGAGGGTCATCAAGTTGTGGGATGAGGAAAGCAAATGAATAACCGCATAAATATCTCCATTGTCTAATATATGAAACCTGCTCTCATGTGTTCTTCTGCCCAGACAGTGACTTATTTTCCCTGAATCTTTCTCTGAATTACTAATGATTAACCCCAGGTCAGGTAGATATCCCAGATATGTGGGAGGAAGGACTATGGTAATGTAGAAGGATGAACATAATGGTTTATTTTGGTCTTAAAAAGCTACAGTCCCTTTTTACCGTCTTTGGACCTTAGTACTGAGCCCTGTTGTCCCCACTCTTGACACCCTAAGTTTTTCCTTCCTCCCTGCACAGTGGCCTGGTGGTAACAGCAACCCACCTTCAGGTGTGTTGGGAGCTGAAGTTGCAAGTCCTGTGTCCCCGAATACCAATCCTAAAATACCACAGAACTAGGTGGTATTTTAGAAAGTGGGCACCACTGTTTCCACTGACTGCTCTTTAAAAGAAAGCAGTGAGATCTGTGAAGTCTTACAAAGAAGGAAAGAAGGAAAGAAGTAAGTAAGTAAGTAAGTAAATAAATAAATAAATAAATAAATAAAAAGGGAAAAAGAGAGAAAGAAAGAGAAAAAGAGGGAGGGAGGGAAGGAGAGGAAAGAAGGAAGGAAGGAAGGAAGGAAGATAGATGTCTTGCTTGAGATGATTCTGGGCTGTGCATCTTGTGAGGAAGGAAGCAGACCTCAGCATCTGGAGCAGAGATAGCCAAGCAGTAGATGTGGACCCTGCTCTAAGTGTGCACTCAGCATACCCCTTTACTAGATGGTCCTCCTGAAGGTGTGGAAGCTCCTTTGCAAAGGGAACCTTGATGTCTCCAGGACAGCTACTGACCCTGCTCTGTGGAGACAAACCTCCCATGCCAACAACCCTTTACTGCCCAGGACCTTGTCACCATCCTTTTTGAAACATAGCCCTTGGAGTGAAACACTGACTTAATGCCTTTTTGGGCTGGATAATGTATAAACAACATGGAAAAGAATAGAATTGTCCCAGATTGCTCCTGGAGATGTATGACAGTGAAGGAAAGAGTTCCCACACCTTAGCCACTCCTCCCAGCCAGCATTAGCATGTCTACTCTTGGATAGAGGATCCTACTCCCTGTTCCACCCTAGGAAAGATACTGCAATGGTGTGGCTGCAAGCCTTGAATTTCTGACACTGCAGACTTCTTGAGTGCTCTTGGGAGAGTCACTTAGCAAGCAGGATAAAATGGAGAAAATATCATATCTGCTTAGCAGGACTGTGGGGAGGAGACATGCTGTTTTCTCTGAGCTTCATTTTTCAAAGCTAAAAGGCAAGAGAAAGCTACCTGTTGTGTCAGGTACTTCAGACACCCAGACACCCATCTCTGAGGGGCAGAAGGTGTAGTCTTTCCAACATTTGTCTGGTAGGGCATGTACCCAGGGAGTGTGAGAAAGGGTTTCAATTCCCTCCTTGGCTCGAGGGGGTACAAAACCACAGCTCTCATTTTAGGATTTGCACAACAGTTGACACTACATTGACTCTTGATTTAAAAAAAAAAAAATAAATCTAAATAAACCCCAAGAACCAAGAAACTGGAAATAAAAGTGGGGGCAGGCTAGTGCTTCTGGTATTTGGAGCCAGCACAGCTGTGCCTCTTATGCTGGGGGACTGTCCTAACAGCTCAATTTCCCCCTGATTACTGTGGTCAGGGTCCTTCTTGCAGGTTAGAATCATGGGGATTGCAGCAGGGGGAGGCATTGTCCAGTGGAGGAAGATGGTGAGTAATTTGTGAAGTGAGCTTTGAGAGTTTTGGAAGCCCAGTCTTTGACTCAGGTGAGGTGAATTTTGTTTTCGACTGTAGTACAAAGAGGACTACCCAGCTGCTATCCGCACACTGTGGTTTCCTCCTTGAATCCATCAAGAGAGCCACCTTACCTAGATGTGGGAGGAGATCTGTGCCATTCCCTTGTGGGGAGGGTCACCCATAAACACCTCCGTGGTGAAAGCCAAACCAGAAGGGCTTGAATGAAAGGCCATGTTGCACAACTTCTGATGAAAAACAAGGATGCCAGAAAAGATTAATACCAAATGCTCCTCACCATGGATGCAGGAGCTGAAGCACTGATGGCGTAAAAGCCAGCGCCTGCTCCTTATTTGCAACAAGGCTGAAGCCAAGGCTGGAAGAAGGCCTCAGGTCTGAAGGGTACATCTCAGAGCCAACTTGAGCCAAAGCCTTATCAGTAAAATAGATGGTGACCCCCAGGAGAAGTGGGTTTCTTTAGGCTCACACTGACAGCCTTGCAGGCGCAGCTACTTTCTGAATAGTAGAAGTAAAATCCAACAGGACTGGTGAGTCAGAGCTCACAGGAGCTGCAAAAACATATGCAGACATCACTATTGGCTTATACGAACATGAACGGCGTTGCCTGCTGGCCCTGCAATCTGTGTGCAGGATAAGCAAGGACCACCTGCAGCAATGCAGCCTTGCTTGTCCCAGATACCAGCAGAAGATGCTCCAGTCCCTCAGCCGAGCTGGCCTCTGTGCTAAACTTGCCAACCAGCAGATCCCTCAGAGCCGAGAACCGAGGGATCAGGACATGAGGATGATGTCCCCCACCTTACGATGCTCTTTGCACTAAAGGGGGCTTATAAGAAAGATGGGGACAGACTTTTTAGTAGGGCCTGTTGTGGTAGGACAAGGGGTAATGGTTTTAAACTAAAAGAGGGTAGATTCAGACTAGATTTAAGGAAGAAATTTTTTATGACGAGGGTGATGAAACCCTGGCACAGGTTGCCCAGAGAGGTGGTAGATGTCCCATCCCTGGAAACATTCAAGGTCAGGTTGGACGGGGCTCTGAGCAACCTGATCTAGTTGAAGATGTCCCTGCTCATGGCAGGGGGGTTGGACTGGATGACCTTGAAAGGTCCCTTCCAACCCAAACCGTTCTATGATTCTGTGATTCTAAGAAATGAAGGGTCACATCTCAGAGCACAGGACATACTTTTCCCCAGGGAAAGGAGGAGGGAAGGTGGGAAAAAAAATGTTAAAAGGGTTTGGGTTTTTTTTATGATCACAAAGAAGCAAATCATTTGCCAATCAGAACTATTAAATATTGGCGTGGCACCAGGTGAAGACGGAGAACAGGGAACGCCTTGGCACACGCCAGCTGACAGATCCATCCATGCTGCAGAGACAGTGCCCAAGCGCTGGAGGGGAACAAGCGTTGTTCCCATCGTAGAGGAGGAAGAGGAGGAGGATCACAGAGGTGTCACGGCTGCTGTGAGCCTGACATTGCTTGTGGGGAAAATACCGGGAACGTTGGAAACAAAATATTGGCTCGCAGGGCCTTGGAGGCAGGCGAGCTTCAGCTTCACCACATTCCTCTCGATTGTAGCAATAGAGGATCCCATCTCAGATAAACCAACTGAAAGGGTTTTACATCAGCTGTCTGGCTCAGCCTCAAGCTTCCTTCAGCTCTTCTCCAGAGATGCCCCTGTTTCCAGGGTTCATGTTTCCCCTGACGCATCCTCACTAACCTCAACATGTTGGTCTCCTGCAACAGCATCTCCTGGCCTGGCACCGAAGGCTCCTCAATTACCCCCTTACCCCTTAAAAGGGGATCTTTGTACCATGCTTGCTGTTTGCTTTCAAAGATGCACCTTCTACCCATTAGGAAAGGTGGAGAGGAGCAAGTTGGATACGCTCAACACAAGGACTATAAAAGGAGGGGACAAGTCAGGCTTCCTGGTGGGAGAGTGAACCATTCCGCAGAGCACATTCCCAAATTCAACAGCATGTGCTGTATTCATACTAGGTATATTGGAAAATGCTTTCCAAAGTCAAAGCTTTAGGAAGAGATCCTGAGATTCTTTAAAGCTTTCATTTCTTCACTTGGTGTCACTCCCAAGTCTAAACACCAAGCAGCCAAGTGCCCCGAGCCTGATTTTCTGCTCGATCACAGCAGCATCAGTCAGGAAGTCCTTGTTGTTACTCTGAGAAGACTCTGGAGGCTGTAGGAAGATCAGAGCCTGGTGACTGCCTCACCCAGTGGGTTACAAACGCTGCACAAAGTCCCTCTCTGGACATGAGTGACTCTGAAACTCTGCCTCAGTTTCTCCATTTGCAAAAATGGACAAAATTCATATATCATGGCACATAAAAAACCACTCATAAATTCATTCAAATGGTGATCACTATTGACTGACACCACAGACCACATCTGGCATATTGTCCATACAGGACAGAGACAGAAAGCTCAATTTACACTCCATAGCCTGAGCTTTGTGCATCCTTTCAGCCTACAACATTACAGAGGTGACGGGCAAAAGGGAGGACTTTTCTGCTCACCCAGTACTGCGTGATGCCTTATTACCCTAGGAGTGATGCTTATGCTTGGATCACTCTTTTTCCATAGGCCCTTCCATGAGAACATCAGTACCTTGAGCTGCCTCTGTGCTGAGCTGTGTGGACATGACTACTATTGCACAGAGAAGTGTCCAGAGCTATATAAACCCCCATCAATCTTGTCCAGAAGAGCATGATTGCATGGGATCCTTTGGACAAGAGCAGAGCCTAAATGATTGCTTGTGATACCTTGGATGCAGAAGGATCACTATGTCCATTCCTCAAAGATCTGTTTGTAAGACTAGTCTCAGTGTAGATTTACAGACTGACCTGAATGATTTGGAGCCATACACCAGTGAAACCCAAACACCTGCTGCTGTTGTCTGGCATGTAGGCTTGTCTCAGGTCCCCTAATCTTTAGCAGCATTTCCCAAGTGGGTTTATCTCCAAGTCTGGAGAAGCCTGCTTTGCAAAAACAGCAGTCCTTGGGGGCTGCAGGTAATCGAGGATTTCAGGTCTAACCCTGAAATGGGGTTGGGGTGGATCCAAGAGGAGATGCAGTGGTTGGAGAAATGCAGCTTTGGAGCACCCACACCACAGCAAGTGATGCCAGCCAGGAGCTGCCCTGCAGATCCATGTCGGGCTCTGCGTGACGCCACAGCCTATGCCCTTCTTCACAGAGAGCCATGTCAACTCCATGCTCAGCTGATTCTGCACTGTTTCTCATCAAAATCCCGCTCCGGGGTTTGTTTGACTTTTTTATCCTTTTAAAAATCAGGCCCCAAAATGCAAAGACTTATGCAAATGCAAAGCATAATAACAAGAAGCTAACCACACTTTTGCATATCTTAAAGGAAAGGTTAGGTTTGGGTCCCATCTGTGTTTTGAACGAAGTTCTGATTGAGTTCTTGTTTCCTCTGAACCAGCGTGCTAGTGTCAACACATCCCTGGGAAGATGAAAGGCCCTAAAAAGACATTTGATCAGATTAGCTGTGATTCAGATCATTGGAGGGAAATTATTAAATGGGCAATTCCTGCCAGGGAACATGAAGGTGATACAGATAAGAGGGAATGTTGGACTGAAGGAGGTTGGATTAATACAGCTTGTAAAATCCTGAAGGCCAAGTTCCCCTACAACATCTGAACAGTTGTTTTATTTTGTTTTTCTTTCTTTTTTTTTTACTTTTTTTCTGCTGGTTGCTTATGGTTAGCCTTGCACCCAGCACAACAGAGCTGCCACCTCCAGCACGGTGCTTGTGCTACCGAACCTTTCAGGCTCTACCTGAAACAGGTAGAGCCAGATTGTCAGACGCCGGAGCAGCCCGGGAGCCTCGTGCGTGGCGCTGGGAGTGGGGCTGGTGCTCCCTGCTGCCGTCCGAGCCCTCGTGTGAGCCGAGGGTGGGTTGAGGGCTGGAATGCTCTCGCTAATTAGCCACTGTCAAAATAACCCCAGGTGATCGCAGGTAACCAGACCCCCAAGATAGGCAAATCAGCAGGACGGTCTCGTATCAGTAACCCAAGTCTGATACCTGCAAAGCAAACATCCCTCTATCTCTCTCTCTATCACCCTATCTCTCTGTCGATCTAATCATTACCATGTATGTCTCCCTACCTACTCGGCTTAATGCAAGCACGTTTTATCTGTCTTTCTGTTGGCTTGGTCATGTGTGAAACACTCGGCCTCTGATCCCCCCCGCTCCTGCCATCCCGTAAATGCCTTCTTCTGAATATTTCATCCCCGTCTCAAGTCCTGAAACAGCACGGTCCTCTCAGCCCTTCGAACCGCCCCAAATTACCCCGACCCCTCATCTCCCCAACGGCCCGATGTCCCTGGGAGGCTCTAGACAAAAGGAAGCTGTGTGCCAATTGGGGGTTATTAGCAGAGATACAGCGCGCTCATTGTGGCAGGACCGAGTCTTTAATGAAGGGGGAAGGCGGAAAAGGAGCGGGGAAGGACTGGAGTGAAATTCTCTGGGGCGCGTTCCAGGTTAAAGGATCATCGGGGTCCCTTCTGGCCTTGAAAAAAAAGACAAGAAAAAAAAAGGCAAGCCCCAGAGACTGCTATGCAAAACAGCTCCGCTGGTCAATAGGATACGGGGAAGAAAAAAAAAATATATAATTGTATTCTGTTATCAGAAGCAACATGGTCGAACAAAAGGATTGCCTTCGCCCACCTGAGAATGGAATGTGAGGCTCCATTTCGTTGCTCTGATCGTATTTGACAGCCCCCCTCGAGACTGCCTGGTTGGTATGGCAAATCGTCCTTATTACCTGCTGGGGTGAATGAATCCCCCTTTGTGCTGGCACTGTCATGCTGCATTAGGTTGACAATGGCCCGAGATATTTTATATGAAATTTGCCCTCACTTGTGATTAGCCAGCACCAACTAAGTCATAGCAACCTAGAACTATGCATTGGCCGGGCCCCGTTGTCGGCCGAAAGGGAAATCCCTATTCAAATGGTTTAATAAAACAATCTAAAGGGCGTGTGAATCGTGAAAAGCATTTTCACTTTTCTCTTTAGCTTAATCTCATGGTCGCTGGGATATTGTGCTCTGAGCAGACCCCAGCAGGGTGTGGGCTAAGGTCCCCCATCAACTTCTTTTACAGCCTCCTTTTCTGCGAGTTAATGATATACCGGTGTGATTGCCTCCCGCAGCAAGAAGAAACACGCATTTGATGAAAAGGATGGACCTCCTAACACATCCTAAATGGCAACAATTTCTCATCCAAAGGTCACAGGTCATAACCTGGATTTTGAATCACCACCCAGATCTTTTTCAAAGCCCTGCTAAAGCTGGGGGATTCTGCCAGGCCGTTTTACACACAGACACGCACACACAGACACTGCGTTATCTCCAGAGGTTCCTGCTCTGCTTGAGTCCTGAGTTTAGTGTTTGGAAACAATTGGATTTTCCCCTGGTTTTGGGCTACAGTTTGCTGCCTTTCATGTCCTCTCAACCCTGGGTTGCGATGCAGGGAAAAACACAGGACAGAGGTGGTGTCTCTGCAAGGCACCTCCTGAGCATCCCCGGAGGGTCACCCAGAGCTCAGCAGTGCCCGGGGTACAAGCAAGACCTTCGGTTGAATCGGCAGCTGGCCGTTCATCCAAAACCTGCCACACTCCCAGCCCTGAGCATCACCTCCAGCAAGGCTTCAAGGTCTCAAAATCCTCCCCACTCACTTGCAGGTGTGGAAAAGCTCCCCCAGTGCTGACCCCTCGATAAGCAAGATCTCCCACGCGTGGGCGAGATGCAGCCACAGGGATTTGGCTGTGGAGCGGGGTGGGAGGAGGGGGAAGGAGAAGCGTAGGGTTCCCCTTTTGCATTTTTGCTCCTCTTCCTTGCCCAAGCTGGGAAGCGGAGGAAGGCAGCGGCAGTGGGTGTGGGGTCTCCGCAAGGCTAGGTGAAAGCCGGCTGCTCATCTTAACGTTTACCTAAACAGACGAACGCTTTGCGTCTGCAAAATGAGGCTGGAAATCCCCGGGGAAACGAGCTCCCTCATGAACCTCCCGCAGCCGAGCTTCCAAGCACAAACGAAAGATGAAGGGGAAAGCAACACGGGAACCTGTTTTGTTTTCCCTGCTTTTCTTTCCTCTTCTCTGTTTTCCCCCTCTTCCCATCATGAAGCCTTGGGCCAGGTGGGGGGTTCTTCTGTTGGTTGTATGTCAATATTCCCCCTCGATTTTTTCCCACCGGAGCTCAGCAAGAAGAGCGGGGCTGCAGGGAGCACGCACAATGAAAGCAGCCCAGACTCTCACAAGGGACCCATCTGGGTTTCAAAATCCACGTTAGCCTCTCCTAAAAGGTGTTCACATGAGCTGCGGTATGTTTCCACTGCACTCTCCACGTAATTGTAAGCTATCTGGGGCAAGGAGTGATTTTATTATTATGTGCTTGTACGGTATTTAGCACAATGGGGCCCTGATCTCTGCTTGGGGCCTCTGAGTCTACTGTAATACAAATAATTAACCATAAACGAGCTGGGCAAATATCTTAATAAAACCATGGAATCAATTTGAGGCAATTAAGCAATTTTTCGGCTTGCAGAAGTTTTTGCTTTACAGGCTCAATGTGGAGAAGGGAGGGGGTTTTGCGTGCTGGGGGAACGGCAGGGAACTGCTCACCCCCTGCAGCAGGCTCTGGCAATCTTTTTTTTTTTTCCTGTGGGTTTCAGTTTCACCCAGTTGGGGAGGCAGAAAATTTTTATGCAGCTCCCAAAGCACAAAAGCCACTTTTTATAAATAGCTCGTGAGAGGAAGCATGGTTTGGAGGCTGGATCTGTGGTTCCTGAGGGAGAGGGGGCTCAGTCCTAAACAGCATGACTTTTGAGAAGCTCATCTGCCCTGCCCCTGCTGCAGTTGCCCACCTGTGAAATGGAGAGCAATCATTATCTTCCTGCTTTCTAATCCCAAGCACTTGAGGACGCAGCTAGCTGCTAAAGCAGTGGAGATTGCAGATCTATTTGACAGAGAGGAATAAGAAAATTGCAAAGACCCAGACACAGACTGGATGATTTACAAGCAATTATAAGTCAGCAGATAAGCTTTGGATGACAGATATTCTGATTATAGTTGAAGTTCTTGTATAATTTGCAAGCGGAAAAGGGAGCTAAATATATTGAACACTTGTCTAAAGTTGTATTCAGTTCTGTACTTGTCCATCACGGAGGGAGTGCGTGTAAGGACACTACGGCAAGGAGTGCATCTTCTAAGGGTGGGCAAACTAATAAATCTGCCGGCTCACCCGACCAAAATAGTAACCTCAAGAACTGAACTACACCACTCTTTTCTGAAGGAAATAGCTATACCCTCCATAAACACATCTGCTGGCCAAGCGGGTGCAGACCCCGAACTTTGCCATGCATAGATCTTTTATGTCCAAGCCTTTGCAGGAACTCTTATGACCAACAGTCAGGTTCTAAGAGGCATTCCCTTGAATCTTTCAGTCCTAGGAAGACACAATCAGAATAATCACAACAGAAAAAGTGAAAAAAAAAGATATCCCTCCATACACCATTGTGCATTGACAGTATCGCTAAAACAAGTCTGTGAACTGGTGGACAGCCTGGTGGTGTTCCCAGACATGGAGAAATGAGTCCTAGTACTTAAAAATTGAAGAAAAGCATCTGCACCACAATGCTTTCGAAGTAGACCTCACCCTCTACTGCATGTATGTCCTAATAATGGTTCATTTTAGCTACCACAAAGAGTTAGCCTGTCATCTTGCTGGACTGAAAATATCATCAGTTTGATTTGGGAAGCCGAGCAAAAACATGCAAGGTGAATACTTGGCTAGGAGACCACCTGGCAATCTGTCACACCCAGAATAAGACAAAGGGCTTGAGTTCTTGGTGAATATAAGACCACAGAAATTAGATAAATGGAAGTTTTCCATCAGCTTTGCTGTCAAATGATAGACAGGGGTTAAATAATAATAATATCAAAAATAAAATAGCCATAACTTGTATCTACTTGTGATTTAAAACAGTGAAGCTCTACCACACACAAACAGTGTCTACCTTGCCCCCACCAATGTGAATGGACTACTTGTCATGGACAACTGTCCACCCACATGCCAACACTGGTGAAGTGGATGACGTGCATTTCTCATCCTACAGAGTGGGCAAGTGCCACATGCTCTTACTGCAGGGACGAGGAGCCAGCTCAAGGAGTGAGCTGTTTTCAGCTGGAACATCCAGCCTGGGTTAAGAAACGGTCTGGGTTTTCTGATGTCCACCAAGAAGCTCTCAGACATGCTGATTTCTGTTCCTCACTGAGCCATGCAGATTTTTGAACCAGTGACCCCAAAACAATTTCAAAATTGTGGATAGATGTTGTCAAGAGTCAGTTCTTATCCTGCTACATGACCCCTCCCATAACCAGAACTGCAGCACAGTTGTTGCAGCATGAGATAGCTACTTGACCTCAAAAAAAAAAACAAACCAACCTGCTGTAGAAGCAAAGGATACCGAACACCTCCAGACAACTTTCTCAACCAGTCATCATTTGTATTCATAAGACAAGCCAATTTCATTAATCTTATGCTTACCTTATTTTGCCCAGGTTTCTTAAGCTCAACTAACACCCACCTACCTACAGAGACGTAGTTTTCTCGCCCAGCCCCGTGCCATACACTCGTCAGCCTTCATGGCAAGTGGAGCTGGAAGTGTGCAGAGATGCTCTCTCCTATGGAGATGATCTCTTCCAGTCTGAACTGCACATAGGTTTTGCCCTCCCAGGCAAGGAAAATGATGGCACCCAGAATGTGAATAACCTCCAGGTAGGGATTGGAGTCTCTCTGAAGAGAGACGGGGGCTGTGAGCGAGTGGGAAGAAGAGGCAGGTGCTGTGGGTTTTGATCCAGCTTCGATCTCTGTCTCTGGGTTCACCCATTTTAAGCCAAATGATAACATTTCCTTTGATGAAGCATTCCCTTCCTCAGGCTATATGTCATTACAGTATTTTTGCTTCTTCTCTTTCACATTGTGCGGCTTTTCCAGAGCTTCATGAACCTGATTGCAAGAAAACTTGCAATTCGAGCTTATACTTCTCATTCTTGCTGCTTTTAATTCACCAAATGCCTGTTTGCTTTGTGTCAGCCCTGCCTTCATATGTGACGACTGGACATGATGTTATTCCTGATTTTGCATCTGCTATTCTGCTACAGGTTCTTAAAGAGCACCCAGACCCCACGGCTATGGGTGTGTGCACTCCAGAGTTGGTGGGAACTCATGGCTCCTTATCCAGCATGTTAACTTGACGGGGAGGAAGGGTGATGACCTGTTCTGCCTACACTGTCTTCGGCGACTTTATTGGGAGTTGAAGGCATTTGCCAAACTGCTGGAGGAACCCAGTACCTTAAGGGTTTACTGACAGTGCACATCGCTTTCATCCCTGCCTGTCTTACAGCAACAAAATCAAAGCTACGCATCCTGCAGTCTCTTGGGATGGGAGCTGCTAAAGATTCCTCTCTTGCTGTTAAATGTAAGCTCCCTCGGTGGCAACACTGCTGCTGCCCTATGTAATGAGTGGGGATAGATGATACATGAAGTGCAGGAAAAAAAAAAAGAACAACCAAGAACCCTTAGGAAATGTCTTTGAAAATCAGTTACTGAATAAATCAGGTAAAGTAAAAATATATTTTGGCCATCAGCAGAACAACATGGGGCCTGATTCCCCTCTTGGTCTGGTGTAAATCAGAATAACCTTTATCTAATTCAGTGAAAGTGGCAGAAAAGTTAAGCCAGTGTAATTAGGGGTGCATCTTGGTATAGGAGTATTTTTTTCCTACAAAAATCTTACTTTTTCTAATGACACACCTCACTTCTTGTTGTTTTGCATGAAACTGATATCTAGATGCACTGGCAGGCTCAGCCCCTGCTCCAGAAAACCTTAAAATCATAGATTTCAGACCTGGACCTCGCACCCTTCTGCCCAAAGGCAGGATCCACTCTGCCTAAACTATCCCTGACAGATGTTTGTCTAACCTGTTCTCGAAAACCTCCCAGGTTGGAGCTCCCACCCCTTCCCCCGGCAATCTATCCTCATGCTTGACTACCCATACCGTTAGACTGCGCTTCCTAAAGTCTAGCTCCAGTCCCCCAGCTGCGATTGAAGTGGACGTGGAGGAGAACTTGTCGAATTAACCTGGACAAACTAAAGGAGGAGGTGGAAGTGCAAGGAAGAGAGGAAAATGAAGTAATGCTGTGAAGTTGCATAGCAGATGAATGGCAGAGCTGGGAATGGAGCTCAGGTCCCTTGACTCCATGACTTATGCCTGCGTAAGCGAGGGAGCCCTTACCTTATTAATCCCATTGGGTACCTCGCCTTTCTCCTGGCCTTTTTTTCTATGCTCCCTCTTCTCACTCGCTTCTATCTCTCATGTTAATTTTCCTTTCAGCATCTCACATGTGCCCTCGGAGGGAGAGGCTGTTGTAACATATTCAGCCTTCGACTGATTCATCCCTTTGCTTATACATGACTAACACTCATGCTATTTGTCTAACTATTTCAATTGATGTACATTTAATATGTAAAAATTTAATTAAAGTGTTATTCATAAAAAAATATCTGGGCCAATTTAATATTTTTTTTAAATACCCAAAGGGAATATTCCAATTAGGGACTAAATGCCAGAAAACACTGTCAGATTTTCCCCCCCCATCTCTAATCAAAGCAGCAGGTTTTGATATTATAAAGAAAAAGCCACCAAAACCACAACAATATTTACAGGCATTCGCTCTGCAGGTGCAGAGATCAATCCTGAGAGAAGCTGAGAACTTCCAGCTCTCGCTGGAAACCAGTGGAAGTTACTCTGAGGAGAAGCCAACTACGTACCCAGAGCCAGCTCCTCACCTAGTGGATCTGTGCTAATGCTCTGATTGGAGAATTTGCTGAATCTTTCTAATCAGCTTGGTCCTGCAACCTTTAATCATGCAAATGGCTCAGGTCTTCAGTGCAGTTCCAGACTTGCCAGCAAAAGGCTTGCAGGACTGAGTATGGAAAGGGGAGTTGGGATTTGTGCTGGCACAACAAAGTTTCTGACGGTTATAGGCCTGAAAATGCATCCCTCCAAATAGATGCTTCTCCCAAGCTAGCTGGGAGGAGTAAAAATTCTTGGGCTTGCATATTACATGGCCCAACAAGTCTCTTAGTGGACAACGTCATTCAGGAGCTTAGTGGATATATTAGTATTTCCTGCTTCCAGATAGGCAGGGACTACCAAAATTAAGGAGTTAGACGGAAACCATGGCCCCAAAACCACAGCAAACGTACGAATTTGTTTATCCTAAGAGGACCAGCTTGGTTTGGCTCTTGGGAAAAGGCTGAGATCAAATCACCCAGCCTTCAGTTTAGCATCATCCAGACCTGATTCACAACCTTGGTCAGAAAGCCTGGTCTCCAGCAATTTCAGCTAACTGTGTAATAGTGGTTCAGTTCAAAAGTCTGCCCAGGACAACTCCCCACAGCAAGGCTGGGTGTGTTGCACACAGTGCACAGTGGGTGGTATAACAGTGAGGACACAAAAGTCTTACGTGACTCATAACGGGGTGCCACACAAGTCAGTGCTGATGGTGACCTTGGCCTCCCTACCCCTTCCCAGCCTTCCGAGTCCACCACAAGCCGCAAAAACTTGTGCTCCCTAATACTGTCAGCGCTCCCTAACAAGCTTAGGACTTTCAGCATGAAACAGCAAAACCTCAAGAACAGCAACAACCGAAGTGTTCAGTCACCCACACCCCAAGTGGACACCTTCACCCCAAACCTTCAGCTGCTCCATGGCTGACATCTACCTACAGGTTTTTGAGATCTTTTCAAGGCTTTTCAAGACTTGTGAAAGTCTCAAAAGGCCTCACTGTCATTCCAGTGCAAGCCCAAAGGAGCTGTAGAAATCTCAGAATTTTCCTCAAACTGGAGTGCCTGTTTCCTACCCATACCAAGCAAGTCACAGCTGCCATGCCAGAAATGAGGCCAATGGAAATGCTGTGCATCACGTGTAAGAAGCGGTCCCCAAACTCTCTAGCAGGAGGCTGTGGGTGAGTCATGAGATTTGTTCTTCATGGAGATCTCCAAGCCCATTTAACCCAAGTCTTCATTTCCAGCATTTTTATGAGGTTGTTGCAAAGGCTGTCATTTATGTCTTCAGAGGGAGATAGTAGGGTGCCTGAAGTATGTGTTGGTACGTGATTTACCTCCATGGAGCAGTAGCCTTGCAGTGCACACGTAGGAGCTGTTAGATATGCTAATATGTGAACGCAGGCCTCATCTTGAAATCTTAAGAGGGGATTAGAGTAGATGAGTCCTCATTGAGTTTGCCAGAACAGCGGCAGAGATAAATCTGGCTGCTCCTTTGCAGGGTGTTAAAGTGGGATTTCCTGGTGGGTGGGTCTCCTCAGTGGGGTATTATTGTATTGACGGTGGGGCGGGAAGGAATGGATTAAGCAACTGGCAATAGGATATGGAGCCTTTGCATGTGCTGACAATGGATATAAGCTGGGGAGGGTGGAAAGCTGTCAGTGGGCTATAGGAAATCAGGTTTGGTTCTTGGGTTATTCCTGGAGACCACACTGTTGCTCTTGAGCTGAGCATTACTCTTCAGAAATTCAGCCATGGCTCCCACACTGGGTATGTCACCGGTGACCAGCGATAGAGCTCAGGTGTTGTAGACACTGCTGGACCTCCTGGTGTGGAAGGCAGTCAGCCAGTTGGAGCTGCTGAAGTTGGGTCACCCATACACTGCCCAATCCTATCCTGCAGTGGAGCAATGCCAATGCTGGTAAGAAATGTTATGTCCTGCCCATAAATCACTCCTGGGCCTCACCATACTCTTGGCTTTCTTGAATACGTGCAGGTTTTCTGCTATGTTTCTTGGCTATGGTGAAGATTTTGGTATGCTTTTCTCCTAACCTGCATGTTTGGTCTTCTATTCTGGATAAGCACAGGCGCTATGGGCGTCACCATTAACTTTGGTGCTAATTTGGGGGATTGGTGGAAGCCTGCAGAGAGCTCAGGAACTGAGAGCAGAGCTGAGCAAAGCAGAGCTGAGAATGGGTTTACACTTCGCCCTGGAGATGCAGTCTTCTTTAGAGTGGAGAGATTTTGGTGAGGAACTGCAGGGATTCTTCAAATTTCAGGGCCTGTGTTTGCCCTTATTTTAATGCCAAGTGCAACATGCCAGTCTCTGAAGCTCAAAGTCCTGGTGAGTAAATACATTTCACTTAAGAAGCAAAATGTCCATGATCTGCAGATTCCCACAGTCTCACAGAGCTGCTTAGAGATCAAGCACAGAAATGAAGAGCTCCCAGCAGGTAAGCCCTACACAAAGACGACGCATACTTCACCCAGGCTGGTTAACCTCAGTTGGCTAAGTCAGGTTAAAACAGTTTTTAAGGCAAGGCAGTTTGTGTATTAGTTCAGGTGAGTAGCTTATGTTCAAGGCAGGTTTGAGTGTTAGCTTGGGTGAGTAGTTTAAGCTCAAGCTGTTAGGGCAGAAGTGGCTCCCCAGCAGCTCCTGAATCACGTGTGGCTCTCCAATGTTTTGCCTATGGTTCTTTGCCCCGGCTACGGCTTGTGGTTGGTTAGCAGTAGGGCTGTGTTGTGTGGGGGCTAGAAGCCCAGTATCACTAGGCTGTATTACTGTGGGATGTTGCTTGCTTGCCCAGGCCAGCTCCAGAGGAGCCACCATCATCTTCTGAGGTAGTCCTGGTACACCACTACCCCGGACTTTCTGATGTGTGTCACATGTGGCTCATAGAGTGAAGAAGATCCACCATCCCGCACTGGGATTCATCCCACGCTGTCTGATCCCAGTCAGTACCAAGCTTAGCTCTTCTGTTGGTTTAAGCCAGACTACCTGGCTCGGTTGCCCAGTCTGAATTAAGAACACCCTTCTTCTTCTGGCAGGGTTGATGGAACCAAAGAAAAGTCTAAAACATCAGCAGGCATAAGCCTCACAAGAGAAGGTGCAGCCCTGGATTAACAAACTAGCAGTCAGCCCCACAGCCTCTCAAATATCAGAAGACCCAGCCCTAGAAAGAAAAGCCCAATATACTTCCAGCTTTTGGTCAACAACATTAGGGGTCAACCCCATAAAATAAGCAAATACATGTAGTTAATAGTTGAGTGCTTGACACAGTGACCTCACTGAGTTGCAACACCGGTGATTACAGCCTCTTTTCCAGTAGAGCTGTAATGCTGATACATATATTTTTAAATTGCATCTATACTACTCTGCAGACTTTGAATAACTATCATTTTGCAGCCAGCACTAGTGTATGAGGCTTGTGCCAGAGCTGTAATGGTGAGTATGGCTGTTCGAGCAGAGTATCATCCATTTATAAAGTATCTACATGAAAAATCAGGTTAAACATGGAGATATGTTTGGATACCTTAAAAGAAAAATGCACTAAACAAACATCTTTTTCACTTTTTCTTCTCTGATCTTTTTGAAAAAACACTGGCTTTATGTCAGGTTGATTTAAAGCTTTCAGGGAAGTCACAGTAACCTTAACATGAATAATGAACAAAAGTATTAATGACTAATGGGACAGGAATATTCTGAAGGTTAGTGGTTGGCTTTGGTTGAAGTGAGGAGGTTTTAGGGAGAGTTTTTAATTCTTACATATTGATTATTGATTATTTGCTATAGTTCCTGGAGCCTTGGGACAAACATTGGAAACATGGAACTGAAAACGGAGATGGTGCTTCTCTGCTGGCTGAGAAGTGCAAAAGATTCAGTGTCCATGTGGCCTCTTGAGAACCAACTCAAGAAGGCAAGACTCCATTGTCTTGCTCAATGGAAATATACAGTATTATATGGTAAGACATTTGCATCTTCTTCAACTCTTTCCTGGTCTACAGGGATCAATGATATGGGGATGTGTTTGGACCAGGGTTATAATTAATAAAGCCATAAACAGAACTTTACAAAACCTATTATTTGCCAGGGTATTGCCTTCAGAAGCTCACTAAGTCATCTCTGGTGTGTTCAGGTGCAAGTAATGTGCACATTAGCTTTTGATTGAGAAGGCACTGTGCTCAAGCAAGCTAAATACAGAGAATATTCTTTATTTCAGATGCTGGGCACAGATGATACTTCAATTACAAATCTCACCAGAGTGCCGCTGTGCTGGACACAGACTGAACATCTAACATAGACTGGCCGTGCTCCACAGAGTTCCCATCTACCTCTCTCAAGATACACCTCTGTCTTCAAATTCATCCGTCAAGGAATCTATATCTGAAATGCAGTTAGGAAAGCAGACTGAAAATCTTGTGTGAACAGAAACATATTTTTCCACCGAAACCAACAGCACTAAAATACTTTCCCACCTTTTGTTTCTTCTCTAAGAAGAATCTGTGCAATTTCTTGTTGGAGCACGTTCATGATAGAACTCAGTGTTTATAACAGGGAAGAATAGGTCATGGATTTGGGGCCTATCTGTTACAGCCTTCATTTTATAGAGCTGTAAGGCTGCTTTATGAATTTAGGGGGGTCCATAGGAGAGCACTGCTCATATCTCGCTCTCAGTTAATCTGGATTTAGGCAGCCTGTTGGAATGAAGGAGTTTAGAGAGTATGTCATGCCTAAGGCTAGTAATGAGGGCCAAAAAATCAAATTACCATATTATGGGAAATTCTGTTTTGATTTATTTTTAAGAGTTGAAAATCAGATGGAAAATATAAGAGTCTGAATTTTTCCATGTGATAGGAGACTAGGAAAAAATGATATTTTAGGCTGTCGAAGTATTTTATGTTGTTAATGTCAGATTTTTTTGTTTGACAAGATAAAATCATTCAGCTTCAATAATATCAAAACACTCCAATATTCTATAAAATACTAAAGGTACAGCAGTGTGCTTCTTTGACAGTTCAATGACTTTCTATTTTGACATAAGATCACATTCAAAATAAAAAGAAGTAAAACTCTTTTCAAGAACTCAAATGAAACTATCTGAAATGTGCAAAACAAAACAAGAAAGCCAAAGTTGTGCATTTTTGCCTTGAAATTGAGAGGATCCTGAAAAACATCTCCATTTTGATGCAGCTGACTTTTCTGATGGAAAACTGGCCCAGAAATAAATAAATACATTTTTGACAAGATATAATATCTCCTAGGCTGGATCCTGCATGCCTAGCCTAAGGGGTCTCCAGCTTTTTTATGGCTCCGGGTGAACAGAAATATCTCCTTGTGTCCTCCCCACCCATTCACACCCCCACAACATCCCTGTGGCAACAGCTTCCCTGGGAAAGTAGCATGATTAGGAAAGGATAAACCATAATTATTAGCTATCATTTAATGTGATTTAGCACCTGGAAATAATGGAGAGGAAATTGTGCCAGATGCTTAGTCAACAAACTGCAGCCTACCAGGAAGCGTTCCATGAAGCATTACTGCCCCGTCGATCAAACTTGAGAGCAACAGTCATAAGTAGGCCAATAAAACTACCTAAATTATGTTGCAAGAGCTGCAGGGCCCTACATATGACCTACTTTGGTATCATTCTCTTTGAAGTATCCAGTCGTTTCTGTGGTGCACTCCGTGGGAAGCAGAGATGCAGAGGAAGGAGGACCTGCTCCACTCTCTCCATCACAGCCAAAAGCAGAGCAGAACCAGAACCTCTCTTTTCTGCCCTGCTCCCCATCACTGGTCCAGGCTGGGTCTGGAGGAGCCAGCCAAATAGCACGTGTGCTTTATAAACTGTTTTTCTTCTCTAGGAAATGTGAGATGAGCAAAGATGAAATAAAAAGTGAAAGACACTCTCCATTCCTCCACCCATGACCTGTACCCACTCTTGAGTTCCACCTCAAGCTATGTGGATGGCTCTGTGTTTCCCAGGATCTGGTGGGGTCTGTGGCTTTCTGTCTGTCCTTTGCCATCAAGTTTTAGGGTCACCTACAGCCAAAGCTCCAGAGCTGCCCTGAGGTTCACCACGCTGTCTTCTACTTCCTAAAAAAGCCTGCCCAAACCAAAACAAAGCCATGAGAGTTTCCTTCACGTCCTTCCCTGAAGCATACCCATACTGTGACATATCTATGGCCCTCTTTTATGGGCCCATCTTACAGTGATCTGCTGTAGGCAACACTCTCCAGAAGCATCTCAGTGACCCATGGGAGCACACTGAAGGTGAGCAGGAGATGGTACACCATACACTTCCCTGCTTAATGTCTTGGGGTCTATTTCACAGAGTCCTCAGCTACCTTGGCTTCATCCATCTCATGCTGTTTTTCCCAAAAATGCCAATTCTATGCTGCACCCCTGCCTACCCTGGAGTGATGGAAGTCCCTACCTACGTCATCGGGGTACATAGGGACTTCAGGGGTGTTGGCTCCCATGAAGCTCTCTGATTCTGTGACTTTGCATCTCCCAAGACTTTGGAGCCCCCAAAAGTCTGCTTTCCTCTTACTCCTGCTTTGTCCTTGTTGCTCAGTCTTAAGTCAACTGTTCCCTAACCATTCCTACGAGCACATTGTTCAGATGCACAACAGAAATCCAAATGCAGTCATAACAATCTTTTTGAACCATTTCCTCTCCTGGTGGCTGACCCCTTCCTCTTGGTAATCCTATGGATCTTCTTGGATGATGAGTCCTTCCTTTGAAGGAGGTGCTCCCTGAAAGATGGGGCGAAGGGAGCAAGGAACGAGAGAAGTTGATCCATCAAGATGCATGCTTCCTCCTGCAGCAGACCTTAGCAGGGAGCATGATAACCTATCTCTTGCGAAAAGTGCCTCGTCTGTCTGCCTTGTCTGCCCTGCAGGAGACAGCCCCGTTCCCCTGCTGTGCAAGCCCACAGTGCAGAAAGAAGCATGCAGGGCATCTTTATATGCCCTGTTTTTCCTCTCGCTGCCCTGTCATATCTGCTTAGGAAGGAATAGGAAAACATTCTCTGGTTTTTATACAGGAATCCAACCAGATGATCCCACAGCCCCTTCTGGCCTTAAAATCCCTGTGTCTGTTCAGGACTGCCAGCTCATGACACATCTCACAGGGAAGAAAAACCACGTTCACGGGCTTGGATCCCTCTTTGTCAGAAGACTTTGCTTGTTTTGGCTGTTTGGTACGTAGGAGCGTGGGCAGATGCATGCCTAGCTCCTCAACCAGTGAAAACCACCCTTGCGGACCTGAGGACGGTGCACCGCGGTTCAGGACCCATCCCATAGTGGTGTTTAGAGGTGAAACCCACCGGGTCCCCCTTCCTCCCAGCGCCTGGATGAAGGCGACCAAGCCTCCGCCATCCCCTTTTCTGTCCCTGGCTCCCGTCCATGCGTGTGTGTGTTTATGTTGCGTGTTGTGTGCCCAGGGCCCATTTGGGGCCGGGATTCTCCCGGGACAAAGGGATGCTAATCAGCTCCCTCTACTGTTCTCTTTTGTCTAGGACTAGCTCCCACGCTTGGACTTGGCACTCTGGGATGCGGCAGAGGGAGCTCCTTGTTGCAACCAGCCTGAGCCCAGTTGGGGAATGCAATGTACCCAGCAGGGAAAGGGAGGAAGGGGAGGGGAGGGGGAAGGAAATAAATCCATAACTCCGCGCAGCCCGCTCCCTGACAGCCCGTCGCATTGTGCACGCCGCCTGAGGCAGAAGTTTCCAGTGCCTCCCACCGCCGGGAGAGACGCCACCGGTTTTGTAGCCACGGGCTGTCTTGTTCCTTCTCCCCTCCCTGATCCCCCATCTAATGTTTTCATTGCCAGAAAAATCTCCATGTCAGGGCTGACAGATGAGGGTTGGTGCAGTGGGAGGTAGAGGGAGCACAGAAAGCAAACAGGATCGGCTCCCGGTATTGCTGCCATTTCCTTTTCACCATCACCGCTTTCCCGGATTTGCAGCCTGCGTCTGGGTGTTGGCTGTTTACAGCTGTTTACATGGGCTGTCTCATCTCCAAAGAACTATACAGATGCACAAGAGCCAGATCTTTATCCCAGGATCACTTTGCAGGTGGAGAGGTGATGAGGTCAGGGCCTCTCACTAAGAAACCCAGGCTACACTTCAGCCCACCAAACCCAGGCTGCGTGCAGCCTCCAGTTGCACTGGGGATGGAGAGGCAAATGCAGCCAGATGTGATGCTAACCATAGTCTTCTGAGTGCTATCCTACTGGCCCTACAGCCACAGGGCTGCCCAGTGCTTGGCCTTGAACACCTCTGAAGTCACAAGAGGCTGAAGTGACCCCTTCTGATGGTGACCTGGCCCTACCAGCAGCTCCAGCAGGAAGAGAAGGAGCTCCTCTACCACCTCATTGGTATCCTACTCCCAAAGGCTGAGGGACTAGCACGTTGGCAAGTTTCCTCAGCATCTCTGGTTGCTGCCGTTGCAACTTGCAGATCTTGCCAAGGCTCAGTGGAAGCTGCTAATCTCCAAGTACTGATGTGGGCTACAAACCAGAGATGTGGCTACAGTTCATCTGGACCTCCCCAAACTGCATTTCCTCCCCAATGCTGCTGCCTGTATGGAGCTAGCTACATAAAAGCTGGTTCAGAAATGCTGCAACCATGAATATGGGCTGTTCTGTACCTGTGGGCTGGAACGTGGATTCAGGCAGTGCAGCGATGTACTGGCACTTATGACTGTCTCATCCCCTGCAGTAATCCCCAGCTCCAAGCTCAATTTACACTGACACTAAACACAACCGATGCTTCTGTCTTGAGCCAGGATCTGCCAGTCTTTTTCTCAGCAGCATTGGCAAATCTCTGGCCTACAGTATTTATGCATCTTGACGGCTGAGTAGAGCTTGCATAGTCACATTTTCAATCCTGATCCTTCCAGTTTCCTTCCCCATAGTTACAGGGTAGAGTTTGTAGATCTCCGTTGTTGATACCAGGGCAGCTGCCCAAATTGCCATTAGCGGAGAGGTAGACGGGGTGTGGTTGGAAATCAGATCCTCTTGGGAAGAGTTTCATGAGAGAGCAGAGAGTACCTCCTACATGTAACTAACCTCCTGGATGGATCAGTATCTTGTGGCTTTCTGCTCATGCCTTACTTTATTGCAGAAGTGGAGAAGTCTGATCTAGAGCAGGGAAAGGGGGGGAAGCATTTGGCACAGAGACAACTGAGATGCCAGAATGCCATCAGGAAAATATGATGAGGTCTGCTGAACATATTAATTTTAAATCATGCAAGTCATTATGAGATGGTATTATGCCTGAAATAGTAAGGGACTGCCTGTATTCAGTGGTCCAGGAGATCCTTTTCAGTGCCGTGTTCTTGCATTAGTAAAATGGCCTCTCCAACAGAGGCTGGATGTCAGGGCTGCTTTCTAACAGGAGAAAGACGGCGGGTGGGAACTATTTGCCCCCAAACTGAGCCTCTAAGAAGTATACATGGAAGTCTGAGCCTGTAGCCCTAGGCTCCCTCTATAGTCAATGGAGAGAAATAAACATCTTGGTATGATTCATGTTATCCTGAGATAGGTGTCTAAGATAGGTCAGATGAATTGCTCACTGGAGATGCCGATTGCTCTCCACTGACTACAAAGGGAGCCTGGGGTGACTAGCTCAGACTTTGACATCTAACTTTGGTAGATGAGATCTACCAAATCAGAGATCAGAGAGCCTGTGGAGTGATATTGTTACAACACAACAAGAAAAAAATACGGATGAGACTCGTGTCTCCGAGGTATTATAACTGAATTTAAAAGTCTTGTTCTGTTCTTGCTAAACCCGGGGGAAAACCCACATGGATTTCGCTAGACACAAGATGAGCTTTCTCATCCACAGTAGTAACAGAGACAAAAGAGTCAACCCAGGAACACAGCAACGTTTTGGCTTTCTTGAGAGAGACTAGACATGGGGCTTATCCCCAAAAGGTCTAGAGTCCAAAATAAGCCTAACTGCAAAATAAGCCTCGTCCAAAATAAGCCCAGCTGCAAAGGTAACAGTGCCCAGCATCCCATATGAAACTGGATGTGACTTGAATCCCACATCTCTCATGAGCTAGACAAATGCCTCCTCTGCCCTTCATGTGGTCCCTGGGAGCAGGAGTCTTCTCATCAAGAGCCGGTCTCCCTGGATTCCCTTAGTGATTGATGGAGAGATGGAGAAACTTCAGGGTGTGAATAATTTAATCCTAACTGTCTAGAATACATAAGATGAATCATGCCCCAGAGGACCCCAGCATCAGATGGAACTCCCTTGACCTGTCTCACTGTCTGACATAACGGACCCAAACTTTTGCTGACCCACTGCTCTTCTGCAGGCCTCAATTTTAACTTTTTATAAAGCGTAATTAGCAAAGAAAATGCTCTGTTCTAGAAGAGTTATTCTGAATCTAGCAAAGAAAAATATAGTGGCTGTTTGTCAACACCAGAGCCATGTCACATTAGAAATGAGGAGACTTGTAAAAGGGGAGGTAGATAGATTGTCGGTCTCTTGGTGGTATGTCAAAGTGAGATGTCCTTTGGGAACAGATGTCATAGTCAAATCCATATTTTGGTTTCATTACAGAAGTCTTGAGGTGAAATTTTTCAGTCTGCATCATACAAGAAGTCTGCTGTAAACATGCAGTGTGCACTCTACTGCAGGAAGGAAAGAGGCATTTGAGAACCTGAGATCTCATATCTCTACCGATAACACACTATTATTGCTGCCCCTTTCCATTGCCAAGTGGCCTTCAAAGAGGTTGTTTGGTATCATTTTCTGAAGGATATTCTGCCATGTCTATAGGACAGTGTCATCTGCAGGAACATCATGAGTGAAGGTAATACTAATTCTTTAAGCTTCATGGTCTCCCTGGATAAGAAGACAGGGAGATATACCACCCCATCCCATCCCACCTTGATTTGAGTCGGAAGTGCTGGAAGGCAAGACATCTCCCCAGTTTAATAATAAGGCAATCAACTGGTCTCGAATACGCTGTATTTCATTCCGTGCTCATCCTGGTAACTGCACGAGCAGGCACTGTATCAAAAAGAACATCTCTTTGCTGGACAGGAACAGGGTTAAGCCCCGGGGCCACGAACAGTGGGTCACTCCACTGCTTTTGTGGCTCTCGTCATTTGCCTTCTAGCAGGGCTGATGGCCAACAATTATTTCCGGAATGAATTTATGCCTCCGAGCCTCTGCATCACCCATTAGGCTCTTATTTGTCCAGTGGCGAATTTGATATATGTCCTCAGAGGGCACATCCGACGGGCACAGGCACTTGACAAAGCAATGGGATGCGCGTGCACCCGCCCCGGCTTGTTCAAACCGCCTCGCACATCGGCAAACGCCCCGACGTACAAAAAGGGACGGTGCGGCTTCCCAAGGTTGCATGAGTGTTAAACTCTAATAAACAAGCCCCGTCGGCAAAAGCTGAAAGAATCTGAGCCCTCTCCAACAAAGCATTTAATCCAGTTTGGCGTAACCTTTGACATTATTTGGGATCGCAGTGACCCTAATCCAATCAGATTGATTAACTAAAGCGGAGACCCCATAAGCTGACCCCCCTCTGGCCCCTGCTATTTAGTCCTGACCAAACAGTGGGAGAGACGTGCTGTATTTACACCACAATGGGTCTGCGCTGAGAACCTGTTTCATTACAGAGCGACTTAAACTCCCATTACTCCATCAATGTATCATTCTTCAATAGTTCATTAAAAGCTGCTCCTCCACAATAACTATTAACCATTTCTCAGTCCAGCTGGCAGGTTTAAAGCCCCAGCCAGTCTTTAGCAGAAGGAGGTGGGAGTGAGTGAAAGAAATAGATAGACAAGGGCTCCCTTTTTAAATTTAAACGAGCTGGGGGCTTAAATAGTTTGAGGTAATTTACTTTTATTGAATGGGGGGAGGAGAGGGAGGAAACTTTTATTTTGACTTAATTATGTGCTGAGGTCCTTTAAAGAGACAGGGCCATGATAAGCTTTTATTGTATTACTTCTCTTGAGATCAGTTCATATTTCTGCCCAGAGGAGTTTCAAAGAGAGCTCACATGGTGTCGAGAGACTAGAAAATGCACCACAACTTAAACATGAACAATGTCTTCAGTCCATAAATGTTCAAAACAGGGCGAAAGACACAATTCCTAGTAAATGCCACGTATGTTTGAGATGGAAAATGCCTGTTAGGTTGCACAGTTCATTTTCTGTTGCCAGTGATGGCATGTCCTTCTACTACATCCTCCAAAGTTTTATCCTGCATTTTTTTAAAAGCAATTCAAAAATCTTCCCTTGTCCTTGCGAAAGATATGGCAACTGCTTTACAAACTGCCAAACCTCTCAGGTAAGTGGCTGGGCATGAGCTGTGGCTAAGGTGATCACTTAAGGTCATGTGGCTATGGCCATGTTCTGCTCCACTGCTTCACACAATACAGGTGAAGTAACCCTATCAGTCCCAAAGAAAGAAATGAGAACAAATTTTTTCCTCTAGAAATTACTCTGTTAGAAAAGTTGAAGTAAGGGATTCTTTCCGCTGTCCAGTAGTTGAGATTTGAACTTCTGGGAAACTAGAAATTACATTAACTGTGACCTTTTATATATGACTGATAGACAGGTAGGTTTAGGTAGAGGGAAAGAAATCAGGCTCACTTCTTTTCCCATATAGGCATCCTGTTCTTTGCATTCCCAATAGTTTAGGGTACCTGAGCCACCTATTTCCTAGCCCTTTGCAAGAAAGACCCAACAGGGACACCTATCTGAATGTTTCTCCGTGGAGCTGCACAGCTGCTCATACGCTCCCAAGACCACAAAGGAGGAGAAAAACCCTCTTCCAACAGCCCCGTAGAAATTTCATCTCCTGCTAATGCCTGAATCATTCCCCATACAGGTAGCACAGCACAGCAAGAAAGGTGACTGTTCCTTTTGAATACGGAACATTTATTCCACAGCCAAGGACAAGCAAAACTGAGTAAATGAATAGATGGATGGGATGGGGGACTTCTGCTGTCCATATGTCCTGAGTGACATATGAAGAGCTAGAGGGACATAGGGCCAAGCCTGTCAGGTATTGCCTCCAAACAGCAGCAGGTCTGGATCCCCTGAACATCACCATTCCCTTGTAGCTGGGCTCATGAACACCATTGCTGTTTAATATGTGATTCATTAGGGCTGGCTATGGAAATGTAAAAAAAATATACATAAATATAGTTGTAGCTAAAACATGTGAGATTTCTTTCCATAAACAGGTTGATGGGGTTTTCCGGTTTTAGGGGAGATATCAGAATATAGCTCTTAATGGGACCAGAGTCTGATGACAGTTTGGCACCGCTGAATCACAGCTCAAGCCTAACCTTGAATTAGCAAGGAGATACCAAAGCAGCAAGGGCAGCCCAGACAGTGAGGCAGCCTCAGTGAGGTCTGGGCCTAGAAAGTATTTCCTGAAGGCATTAAAATCGGTCCTTTTCAATGAAAGAATTGCAGACAGTCGTGTAAGGCAAAAGGGAGTTGCTTTAGTGACTATGCGGGTTTGTGCTGAACGAGGATGGGGTCCCTATTGACTCAGATGACAAGCTGCAGTTAGATCTTGGGTGACTTAAAATTAAAGCTGCAAAGTAGAGTTTTGCTTGCTTGCTTTCTTTCTCTCCTTTTCTCCTTCTCTCTTTCTGGGTAGGAACTCAAATATGTTCCTACCCTGGGGGATCTGCCGCACAAGAATGCGACTGAGCTGTTTTTTCTCTCCCCCCTCCTGCTGTAGGTGAAGCAAAACTGAAGGGTGGTTTGATTCTCCCTCAAGGAACAACATTCTTCAGTTATGAAATCGTCCCAGCCTTCTTTCTTTCCCTCCCTGAGCCTGGCTACTGAAAGCCTGCAGTCTCAAGCAGGGACAGACCCTTCGTGTTGACACCGTTGTGAGACAAGAGCATTTGGCGGCTTGTGGGATGGGGGTTCCTTCGGTCAGCGAGGAGGTGAGGATAGCTTTCCTCGTGCACAGGGTATAATTCCTACACGAGATGTGGAGTGTCTAATCTGAGAGCATCTGGGAGCACAAGGTGCTCCATGTGTCCTTAAGGACATCCAGCCTTGTGACAAGGCAAAGGCATTGGGTTATCTGATTCATTTACTGCCTGTGCCCAGTGAATGCTCTTGGGCAAATCACGCTGGGATTGTGCCTATGGGAAAAATATTCAGTTTGGTTGTGCTGGCCTAGTTCCACTGCTATAGTCACCCAGGAGTGAGGTACCCAGAACGGGTATTTTAATTGCATGCAAAACATTGTGGTATGACAGTTTGATATGGGCTTAAGTGCACCACACTGCAGATCTTACGGATGTAATTATTTTGGGGTCATCTGTCACTGCTACCTGAATTACAGCATTAATACAGTGCCTCAGCTCCCCAGCTCTAACAGGATAACCTCACCAGGTGAAACCACCCCCCTCTCCTGCTGGGTGCATGTAAAATGCCTGTTCTGGCTGGTGGATGCCCTGCCACGATACAAATCAAGGCTTTGCTCTCTCTTGGCCGCCCTATTTTTCAACATTCACTCAAGATGAAATGCCCAAGTCTCTTCTGAGTAATGCAGCAGGGGAAAAACAAACAAAACCCCCATCTCCAGATGGCAAGCACTGGAAGAACGTGCCCCAAGGTGGCTGTAGATCTGCTACATACACCAACTCAGGAGATTCCCTGATACTATCCCAGATGGTCCCTCCTCTCCTCATATGAGTTCCAATGGTGCTACTCTGCTGTTCCAGACAAAGTAATTCCAACTCTCAGACTGTCAGGAACCTGTAACTGTTTTTCTTTTTAGAAAGAAAGAAAGAAAGGAAGGAAGGAAGGAAGGAAGGAAGAAAGAAAGAAAGAAAGGAAGAAAGAAAGAAAGGAAGGAAGGAAGAAAGAAAGAAGGAAGGAAGGAAGAAAACAACAAAGAAAACAAGCAAGCAAGCAAGCAAGCAAGAAAGAAAGAAAGAAAGGAGGAAAGGAAGGAAGAAAGGAAGGAAGGAAGAAAGAGGATTTCCAAGCCTCTTCTGCTGGTGTTCTCTTAAGAGAAAGCAGCCGTATTCCAGCACAGCTCTGCACAGGGCATCTGGACTTACCATCTGGGCAGGAGTCAAATGCAAAGTGAGTCTGCCTTTTGGATGAACCCCTTTGTGCAGGAGAAGGCAGAGCTTGACCCAGACTTACTGAGACTAGCAGGAGCAGGCTGGACTTAAAGGCATGTTACAAAGGCAAAGAAGAATAAACCAGTTCTTAGGGGCTAAAAAAGGCTCCTGCCAACTTATAGGGGAAAAGACAAGATACTCAGAGTTAGCCAACTGCTTAAATCCCCCTACATTCAACAACTTAGGGTAAAACATTTCTAAGAGCTCCCACTTATATCAATGGGTGCTGTGTCAGAATTAGTTGCCTGAATTAGCACCCTGTCTTAATTTGCCATGTTCATAACCAATGAAAGCAGAACCATTAACTGATGGCAATTTCCTCAGGCCTTTGATCTTCATTGTATCCCCTTACGGTATCAAAACTGATGGTATCTGATAAGTCCAGCCTCTAGGAACCACCTCCAACAGCCCATCATTTCCCCTCTGCAATCATCGAGAGAGCTGAAGATGCGTCATGAAATGCCATGGGGTCAGAAAAGGAGCCAGACATCCAGCTTGACCACTAAAAATACAATAAACCTTTGTGTTCCTTCCAAGGGGCATCAGATCATAGGATAATTCATGTTGAAAGGTACCCTGGGAGGTCTCTGGTCCAAGCAGGGTCAGAGATGACCCCACTCTCTGTGCGCTGCTGAATGGGGCACTTCCCAGTTTTCTGGGTCACCTGTACAATCCCAGTAGAGGTTTGAGGTAGAAACAGCGGTTACCTGTGACTGGATGTTGGCTGTACAATGGAGGTGGTGGGTAACCACCCTCCTTACATTGAGGAGGCACAGATTTACTTGCTATCCCTATGACAAGGCTTAAGTATCTTCTTTTCTCTACAAAAGACCTTCTGGGTCAGGTTTAAACTCCTTGGATGAGCTCCTGGGCCAACAAAATTTTCCCTGCCTGTGTCACGTGTCCTTTATCAACCTCAAGTCCTGTCTGCAGCGGCCCATTTTACATGGCACTTTATCACAAGCAAATGAGTTCACAGTAGGTTTCTCAAGATCCCTGCTGCTACTGCACCACGGATGTTGCTGTTGCCAAACCCGTAGCACTGCACTCACCTTTATCTAGCACGGGCCCAAAGATGGCTAAGCTGTCGTTGACGGTCGTGCAGTTCCACCTTCTCCCTCGAAATTGGTGTTGGCACTCCTGGATCCCAATCTTCACTCCTTCTGCTACACTGGGCATGATCTCCACATAGTTCCGACAGAAGCGTAGCTGCTTGGGTACCAGTCCTGGGATGCTCCCGCAGAGGATGGGCTGAGTCCCCAGGGAGGAATACTGGTGACCAATTGCCAACGACCTCGAAAAAAAAAAAGGAAAAAGAGATGCTGAGGGGCTGTCAGGCTGGCTTTCACCTTTGTACTTGGTTCACAAGAACAGGGACAGAAAATCAACATCTGCAGTTCCTCTGCATTCCCCTCTCCAGAAAATATCCTTTCTGCTGTCGTCCCTCCAAAAACAACATCATCTCTCTCCTGAAGTTCCCTACAGGCCCAACCAGGCAAGCACCTCTACCTTTAATATCTTCCTTCCCTTTTCTTCACCATCTCAAAGCCTTAATCCATCATTGTGCTGCTTCTTCCCAAAGACGCTCAGATCATACAGCTAGTTTCCTTTGCAACCAGAGGGTCAAAACCATATTTCGTTCTTTGAAAGCCAAGTATACCTGTACAAGAGCAGGTAGGTTCTATAGGAAATTTTGCCAGCTGAGGAAGCCTAGGGATTAGAGAGTCAAAAGCACTTTCAGAGCTACACCACGTAATAACACCAACAGTAGAAGAAACCATGCTCCAAGTCTTTGGAAGGGGAACACCAAAAATTGACAACCATCATACAATTCAGCAGTGTGCCCTATATATTTGAACTTTACCAGGTAACTTCTGTGCACTGAAACTGACCCTAAAGACTCAAGCATTTTGGATCTTGAGAACTTGAAAACCCCAACTCTGAGCTAAATGCTGCAGGAGTGCTACATAAACTCACTACTCCATGATGCTTTCATAAGGAATTAAATTTACTGTGCTGTAGAGGAAAGGGGATGGACATATAGCCCTGCTGGAATAGAAACAACCTGGGGAAAATCTCTCCTATGGTGTAATATGGATCCAATGTCAATGTTGTTCCCCTGTGTGAACAATGGTACTCATGTTAATAGAAACATTCATGCATAGGTGCATGCAAGTTGGAAGCCATGGTTGGCGTATTGGTAACATCCCTGAAAGTATGGTCCAGAAAAGATACTTTAGCAAAGTATTTCTACAACTGCTTAATCCAGGCATATGCTTTGCAAAGCTTTATACTGGAGCTTTCTAATCAGGTTGAAGTGTTTTAAAACTAAATTATTAAAATGGCTGCCAGCGTCCTTCTGGATATTAGTTTAGCACATTTTCACTTTACTTTCACACCAGTTTCAATTTGGGAATTTTCAAAAATAGGGCTGTATTTTCACAAAACGATGCCAGGTTTGCTGTACTGTCACAATGATATGGAGAGTCTGCTTTGACCATCGATCTGCAAATTGCTTTAATTTAAGTGAGGAGAGAGAAATAAAAAAACCCAAAACACTACCAACAAAACTTAAGTGCAAATTCTGTGCTCAGCCAAATGGAAGTCTGTTGAAAGGAGTGTCCATGAACCATTATGTTGGTTGAAGCCTTAGAGACAAACAAGTCAGCTATGCAGAGAGATCAGCAGATATGTAGCTAATTATATAGATTTTTAAAGTGTTTTTACTGGTGCTTCTAATAATAACCTTGATTACTAAAACTGAAGGGATTTTTAGAGTATAATTTCCTTTTCTTATAATTAAATCTCTTGATTGACTTTTCTGCTCAGAATTAATGACAAACAGAAACCTGCCTGGGCAGTGTGTATTTCTGTTTACATTCATTTTTGCTATGTGGTTTTCACTTGGGAACAGCCTGGTGTGTTTGAATTATCAACAGGGCAGTCAGGGAATATGCCTTCACTCTCTTTTGCTCTGACTAAAAAAAAAGTACAAGAATCCTATCATTGCTGGAGCTTAGAAGAAAATGAGCTTGACTTTAGCAGTTGTCTAGGCTAGGATAAAAATTGTTTTAAAATGTCTGTCCTTTTTATGGGAGAAGGGTACTTGCAGTCAATTAGCTCCCTTCCTGGTGGGTACCTGGTCAAGAGGGGACAGAAGTGAAAAGGAGATGGACATTCAGATGGTCAGGTACCAGGGGATTTTAGGCTGAACTCAGTGGCTTTACTAAGTATGCATAGACTAGGCTTTACAAATCAGTCTTTCTGGCAGGAGAGACATGGGGACATCCATTTCTTGATCCCAAATTACGCTAGGTAGGAGTCTAGAACCAAGACAATCAGCTCAGCCAAGAATGTGCCCTCCAAAACATTGCCCAGTAAATGTAATTTAGATGGGCAAGGTAGAAGGTGCCTGGGAAAGCAAAGAGTTTTCAGCTGATTTCCTAAACATAGGTACCTCTTTCTACTTCAGCTGCACTTCTGGGAGAAGATTAGTCTCACCTAATAGTACAGGGCAACTCATCCTACCCCAGGGAGGGAGGATGAGATAAGTAGCATGAACTACCCTCCAAAAGTGCCTCTCTTTCCATTGCTTTAAAAGAGGGAAGCAGGTAGCTCACATTGACCAGGAACTATGTTGTCACCTACCTTTGATGTCTGCAACATGGACATCTCCAGCTGATCTACTCACCCCAGCCTGCTTTTGTAATCAGTCAGTGGAGAGAAACAGGCACTTCTAGGGCACGATTCATCTGCCCATTTTAGATGTCTGCTTTGGGATGAGGTGAATCATGGCCTTGCCTCCATTGACTCTATTGGCTAGACTATCAAGACAGCCTGGGTGACTCGTTGAGTGGGATATGTCTGCACTGTAAAAGTCTCCAGATGAATCATGCCATGATACTTCACAATTGGGATGGCTAATTTCCTTGAAAAAGTCCCACCCAGGAAAGCTAAGTGTTATGTTGAAGCCCATGCAAAGAGCTCAGCTGAAGGAAGGAGGCAAGTTCCTGCAGGAGCCTGTAGGAACCCATAGGAGAAGACCTAAGAAAGGACCCAGTTAACTTGTTTTCCCTATCTAAGTGGCTTGATATGGGTTTTTTTGAGCTTTAGATTAATTCAGGGAACAACTAGTGGCAGAAAAGCACCTGTGAAATGAAGCCCATGCCATGCCAAAGGGTGTTTTCACTTTGACTGCACTGTGTACATTTTTGTTTCATTGTTAAGTTGCATACAAAACACTGGATCACAGTTTCTGGACTAAAGACACCTCCTAAAACATTGTTTCAGGCTTCAGAAGACTTGTTGAGTGTGTTGCCTCTGTGGCCTTGTTGGGAATGTGGAGTCTTAGGGTGCCACATGTCCAAATCTCAACTCATTCAACCCCCTGAGGACTGGGAGTTAGGAGGTATTCACAGATGCCAACTTCAGACTTGGGAGCTAGATGGTCCTATCTCTGTAAACAATGGGGAGAGATAGATGCCTTTATCGAAGCCTCCAGAGAAGAGCACTAACTTAGTTGCTCTGACTCATCCTTCAGAGAATAGTTCAGCCACTGACTATACAGGGAATCCAGGATGTGGACACTTTCCAGTGTCTAAAGTTAACTTTGGTGGAAACATCTGTAGAGTTTGTTCCCACGTCAACTAGAGTCACCAGCATCCTTCCCAAAGCTTTCAAAAGTGCCCCATCCAGTTCCCACCAAAGATAAAGTATCCACTGAGATAGAATCAACCTGCTGTAGGCTCCATCCATCATGTTGTGAAGCCAGGAGGACTTTCTTGAGCTATTTCAATAGGACCTGGATGAAGTTTTAGGATTCCAGTCTCATAAACTTTAATTATGTGAACAGCCAAACTCATGACTGTCTCTATGTTTTTTGGTGGTTACTACAGTGGTAGAATGAAAATACCAGTCATAGGAAGAGGAGTTTATAGGTTGGTGCCCTCAACTATTCGTTTCCGTTGCTGGGAAGATCATCTAAGATAAAAAAAAATAAAAACATGTAGAAATACTTTTAATTGCTTTTCACACTGCTCCCTTCTCAATACAGTAGGGAAACAGTCACACCTTGCTTTGATCTATGTTACAGTCTGGAAAGTTTAATCTGCAAAAGACAATCTCCAGCAAGAGTCTTGTTCTCAAGGCGTCATCAGGCACTGAGACAGTGTAATGCAAATTTGGCATTTCATGGAGGAGTGTGTAGTCACTTGACTTTCAGCTGAAGATACAGGGTAAGATCTCAAAACATCTCTCCATGAACAGCGCCTCTGCTGTTAAACATAGCTAAGCACTGTCCTCTTCCTAGCTGACTTGCAGACTCTGGAGTGTGAGAACATCTATCAGAGCACCCTCTTTTGGTCTCTACTTTGCTTCCAGCTTCCAGGTGTAAACACTTTCTCCCTCTCTCTAAAGTCAATTTATCTTTAGAAGAACCAAGTTCTTTCAGCTTCCTGTCATTTTTATTGATCATGAGGCATGAACCTTATCAATGTTCCAACCCACCCCTCCCCCCAAAAAACCAACAACCCAACAACCAAAACCTTCAGAAAAGATTGAGAAAGTCTATATAGATCAGAATCTCATTTTAGTGTTACTGAACTCTCTAGTAGCTCCCATCGATCATTTTTCTCACTGTTTCCAATGATTAAACCTGTCTTTTGCATTTTTCCGCTCTCCTGCGATCTGCTTCTAAACTGCCTTCTGCATGTGGGTAATTTTGAAAATGTGGTGTCGAGAAATGGGCCAAGTGTCATCTATGCTGTTCTAACCAGGCATCATCTTCAAATTTCTTAAGCACCAACCTCTTCTTTTCCACTGGAGAATTCATGAAGCTCTCAAGTTTATAAACACACTCATCTCTAGAACAGGTACTGCTCAGGTTTGAACCAAGGGAAAGGGTCAAAGAGCTGTTCTTTTCAAACCAATTAACCTTTTCTTCCCATTAGCTCAGGAGGAGCCATGAAAACACTATTCTGTATGTCCACAGCCAAAGTTCTTGGCTTATCTTTAAGCCTTGCATGCCCTGAAGTGTTTAATTCAACCTTCAGAGAGCATTTTTCTTTGCCAACACACCTAGAGAGCTCTTCATTTCCCTTATCTCAATCTATCTGCTCCTTCAGCAGAGCCGTTGTAAATAAGTACCTGGCCACCTTCTTAATAAATTACATGTACCCTCCCTCTTGGAATGGACACCCCAGCCAGTTTATGAGGAAGAAATATGCAGGAAATATATGCTCATAGCTTTTTCAGAAAAAGAGAAGGCTTCAGTTCTGGATGACCTTGCGGTACAACACCACTCCACTGACTTTTCAAGGTCACTACCTTCTCAGTGTGGCTGTCAAAAGTCCTTGACACATCAGTAGCAGCATGTAGAGATGCGTACACCTACTTGGTTCTTCCTGAATTCTGTTATTGAAGGCTGTAGGAGCTCTATTTTGCTGTTCATCTTGGAGAGGCCTTTTGCTGGCTCCAAGTGCTGCTGAGAGCTTCCTCAACGGGCGTCCTTCTGGGATCCCCGACACAGGTAAAATAACTGCATTTATTAATGTTGTACAGCAAGAGTCTAACTTGTCTAGTGACCCAGAATAAGACCCAGAGAGCACTTAAGTCCCCACTGAATATTGAGAACTGAGCAACAGCAGTGACTTTGCTCCTTTTGTCTTACACAGCTGTAAGGTGGCAGCAAGTCCTGCTGAAGAAGTTAACTCAAAGGATGTCCATTTGCTTATAATAGAGGGGATTTATGTTCACTTGCAGATGCCCTAAGTTTTCTTCCATGCTGCTCTATTTGCCTGGGAAACAGGACATCCCTAACAGGAGGATGTCACACCTCCTCCAAATTCTTTCTCATAATCTGTTCAGATTTCCAGAGGTTCACCTCACTCTCTTTTCTTTTCTCACTCATTTTGTCTGCCTCTCTCTGGTGCCACATCTAACTCTTTGAAGATGAATCTCAGCCACATGATGAAGGAAGGGACAAGTTTTGCAGAGCTGCCTAAAAAGATGCATGCCCACAACACGCCCTTGGTATTATGACACTAAAATATTGAAAGGAAGAAGGTGGCTGGAGAAGTCGTCATATGTTCCGTCAAGCTATAAGGAAAACCCATCAAGGGTTGTCTCACATCTCCTGGTACTAGGCCAGAAAGGCTCACAGGGAAGCTGCTAGCAAGTGATGAGTGGGCAGCCCTTGCTCCATCCTACAGCATCCCAGTTAGGCCCTCTGTGGTGCCCTAACCATAATCGCCCGTGGGCTGCTAAGGTTGACCAGCATGAATTTAATGTATCATATATTTGGGGAGAAGTGAGCAACTAGGAAGCTGTGAAGTTTCCAAAAAATGGAGGCTGCCACGAATGGCCAATGGCACCTGAATGTTCAAGAAGCTCATGGGACAGGATCTGTAAGTCAGCCTTGATTCAGTTCCCACAAACCCTCACCACACAGGGCTGGCATACATGACAGAAGAACTATGGTGCCCACATAACACGGACAACTGGAAGCTGGGAATGATACCCCAGAGCTAGGGACCAGGCACAGGAGATGTAGTTGAGCCTGCTGTGTCTTTTACACTCTGATAGCATACATCAGTTCTCATTCTCCATGAAACTCTTCTGTAGAGACTTTTACCACCAACCCAGAGGCCAGGTGGGTGGACAGGCAGAAAAATTAATAAATCTACATTCATTTAATGGCATTCTTTTTCACAGAAAAACACCAACATTCTAGCATATGTTGTGATTATTTTTCTGTTTTCCAAAGAAAATGAAAATAAAACTTGGAGAAATTTTAAAATGGAAAGAAAGGAAATGGAACTTGCCGAACCCCATCATTTTAAATGGAAAAGGAAATCATTCTGCTAACTAATGTCCCTCCTGGATGGAAGTGATTTTCTTGTGTGACAATAGAACTATCCCAAACCCAAGCAATTACAAAATGTGGGCAATAATGAAATTTTTAATTAATGCTTTAGTTGAAAATTTGAAAACCACCTTAACATAGATCAGCAAAGCAATAGGTTTAGCACTAGAAGACAGGAATCAAGCAACTGATTATCGTGAAAAATATTTTTTCAGTTTGAGGGAGTTTCTTTGGTTGTGTATTGTCCAGTAATAATGAAACCTAAGCGTAAGCAGTCTAACAATAATTACAGAATTGACATATTTTAATTTAGAAATTATGAGTGTCTATAACATTGATTGAAGTGGGGTCTTCAACTTTTGGTCTCTGAGCATCTGGCTATCGACAGAATATTCCTAAGAGGTTCACAAAAAGAACTAAGAAATCTAAGCCTATTGTTAGACAGATCAAATTCACTGTGCAGGTGTCTGTCCTTCCAGAATTTTTTTCTTCTAGTCTGGAAAAAACAAAAAGACTGAAACCTACTAGATTAAGTGTTCTTTCCACTTCTTTTCTTAGATGTCTCTTCTTTCATCCTAAAGTACAGCACAAGAGCTATATTTAAATTCTTTTTCTCTTCTAGCCCAGAAAGTATGCACATAATTTTGCGGCTGGGTCCGATCCTGCAAACACGCAGGCATGGAGGTAACTTTTCTCCCATGAATAATTCCCTCACCCTTGCCCTGCATTAATAATAATGATGGTGATGATGATGCAGCATTGTATTTCTCTAGCACCTTTCATCAGAGGATCTCTAAGCGTGGGACTCATCTCACCCGACTTTGACCATTTAAGAGTTAGGCATCTCGGCCAAGTTAGCTGTCTACTAAAGTCCATGGAGCAAGATCAGCATCTCCAGAGGGCAATTCAGCCCATCCTAAGATAGGTGCCTCAGATAGGTGGGCTGAATCACTGGAGATGCCTAGGAGGCAGCACTGGCTGTGGAAAAGTGATGAGCATAAACTAGACACCTTGTTTTTAGCAAGCTATAGGTAGGGACCAGGAATCTCACCCTTTTTTGCTGAATCTCAGAAATCCCTGAAGGGCTGGTAAGAGGACACCAAGGAAAGTCTTTGCTGAGAGATAGGCAGCAGCTATCTCTAACGTGGACCATGGCAGCTTATTTATAACAGCCCATAGTAGTTTGGGTCTGGATTTGGAAAATAACCTACTCAATGGCAACTTCGAGTGGATGCTAAGAAAGCAGAGTGTAATTATCTGAGTTGAGGTTTGGCCAGGACAGTGAATTCCCACAGGAACTAATGCACACCACAACACTCAGCACCTTCCACTCTAAGTGCAAGAGATATTTCTTTGACTTTGTCTTCCCTTAGGATCTACAGAACAGAATAGAAGAGAAGAGAATACAAATATTAACAACCCGGTTCCTTGCAAAAAGTCTTAGGAACTCTTTAATTACCCTAGGCAATTAGCTCCTCTGTTATACATGTCATCTGAAAAACAACCCATCCAGCAGAATAATAGCCCCTCAAACCATGTTTTCAAGCCTGACTCCAGGACACAGTGACCCTGATATTGTTTCCATACTACATTCTACATCTGGGGCTTCTCCCTGGAGGTCTCCCTCCTGAGATCTGCCTCCATCCAGCTCCATTTATCTTATAAGATTTGCCAGGATCACAGTGCAGGGTTTTAGAGATGTATAAGCCTTAACATTTTAATCTGCCACCTACACTGCAGTTTATGAGAGCTGTAAATCTCGTGGTTATAATGAACTCATCTAATGATATTGCTGATGGATAAATTTACCTGGGATGAGGAACAACAGTTACTTGCAAATGAAAGAAGAGTAATTTAAAGTTTCATGTAAACACCTTTGCTGCCTTACTTCTGACTTCTCCCAGCCTAACCCCTATCAGGGTTTCATGACAAATGGAAAGTATGTATATATGTGTGTTTGCGATGCACCGACTGGCTGGTCTGTGAGAGAGCCTGCTTCTTTCTACCCAGTATAATGCTTATATACCTTGGGCATTGGAATCAAGTTTTAGATGAAAATAGATCAAACTTTCTGGGTCAGGTGTGCTAAATTAGGGGAATGTAGGGAAGAGAGAAGGCAACTTATTGGGCAATGAAAAATGCCTACAGTATTTAAAGATACTTAGACTCCTACTATGAATTTCAATAATAATTAGGAGTGTGGCTAGTCTTAACCTTTCTAGTTCCCCCCCACCCCCAAAGCATCCCAACTTGAACCTTTTTTAAATGATCAGCAATATAAATTACATATAGTGGTTTCAAACCTCTCATTAATGCTCATCGCCCTGAATTGAGGTCTGTTCTGGGCTATGTCAGTGCTAAATGCCTTGGAGGACTGGGCTCAAAGACCTCAGATCCTTGAGAAGATTGGATTTGGACTTCTAAATTGCTTAAGTGCTTAAGTGCTTGGGGGAATTTTATCCTGAAACTCCTTAGTGATGGAGCCAATTTTGAAATGAGAACCATGGATGGAAAGCTCCGTCATTGCGGTGTTTAGGTAACCCTATAAGAACAACACAATTTTCACTGTCCACTGTTCTAATACAGCAAGTTACTTATATTTCTTGCCCTTTCCTCCAAGAATGTGTTTTGAATATGCATTTGGTCATGCTAAACACACACACATACCCTCACTCAGTTGTGCACACACACACACACCTCTGCGAGTTCCTTCTTTGGCTTTCACTGAGTCATCAGGCTCACCACATGTGTGAACTCACGCTATAATGTTCTCCCAGAAAAATAACAAATTGATTTCATTTTTACAGGCTACAGCATGCTATATAATTGGAGACACTGCCTTGTCAACTCAGACCGGTCTGACCCGACCAGAGACATTGCTTACAGCTGTTTACGGAGCCATAAAGTTTCCTCCTCTTTGTTTTTCCTTCCTTTTACACTCTCTCTCTCTCTCTTTTTTCTTTTCCCTTCTCCCTCCAATGAATCCTACAGCTACTTTTCGTTCTGGTCATAAAATACTGTTAAGGAAAATACTGGAAGCCTTGATTTAGGAAAGCACTTCAGCCTGTGCTTCAAGTTAACGCTGTAATCAGTGCGACTTAAGCACATATTTAAAACTGAGCATGTGTTTAAGGACTTTTATTGCACAAAGACAGTCAGTAAGGAACTTTCTGTTACACTTGTGTGTGCTTTTTTTTAATTATCGATACCAAATTAGAGGTTTTGATTGAGCAATCTCAGGGACTGTTTCCTTTTTAGATCCAGAGCACAGCTCCAGTTGCATCAGGAATTTTGCCATTTCTCATTGTCACTGTGTCCAAACCCTGATCATTTAAGGAAGAGCAAACTCCTACACTAGTTTATCTACTCTACTGAAACTGCCAGTTAGGACTGGGCACATTTTTTTTACATTAATCTATTTATTTCCCATAAAAATACATATATATTTAAAAAACCCACCCTGAAAACTTCTGAGTATTTTTCACATATCTATGTAGTTTGCCACATTTGCCAAACACTCAGAATAAATTTAATTTTTCTGACCATTCTAAAAATACAGTTTTATGGAGGGTGGTTTTGCATGCAATTTTACTGTGTGTAAAAATTTTTTATGTTTATCTTAAAATACTCAGAAGCTCAAAACTTAAGCGAAATATTTTGATTTCTGTGGAAAAAAAAATTCTGGTCAAATGCTGGATTTTCCAACCATGAAAAAGATGCTTCCATTTTGAACTACTGAATTAAAAAAAAAAAAATCCCAAACCCAAAAGAGCTTTTCATCTAGTTGCACTGTCCATCAAAATACCATTTAAGTACTTTGCAATAAATTATGGTTATGTTTTCTTTCATATCATCCATTCGTCACAGAATCTGCTCCTCCTTTGGTCTGAAATGTCACAAGACTCATCTCATTCAATCCCTCTGAAAGGCTCAAGGACGGATCAATACTGAATCAACAGTTCCAAAGTCATACATAGATATGAACACATCTTACACCCTCTTTGAGGACCATTTCTGCACACAGGATGGACTTAGGACTAAGGAGAATATTGATCTGGATCTTGGTCCAAACATGTATGGGAAAGGAACATGAGAGTTGGTCAGGGAAGAAAAACTTTCCTCCAAAAATGCAATGAAGCTTTTCAGTTCTATACTTTTTTTTTTTTTTAGAAAAAAATGGAAAGCAGCAGAAGGCAGAGACCTCCTTAACTTCTCCTTCCCTCTGTTTTGGAAGGGCTGCAGCAAAAGATGATCTGTTATTAGACAACAGAGAATCCACATGGAGGAAGGCCATGAGGAACACCCCAACCCAAAGGGAAGTCAGCTCTTCTTACTTAGAGCTGAACTCTTGCAAGACTGCCATGAGACAAAAGCTCAGACTTTTTTTGCTGCTTATAAAACTATTTTTAAAAATGAAACGGCAATTTCTGCTGCAACAGAACAACTGGATTTTTTTTTTTTTTTGCAAAGAAACTACTTTGCATGGGAAAAAATCCTCATGGCTCCTTGACATGTTTCAGCTAGATCTCAGTAAAATTAAGGAGGTACAGACTGATGAGTCGCTCAAAGGTACAGGAAAAATGCCAGTGTATGTCCTGGCATTTGTATACACTTTGAGAGAGAGAAAAATTCTCTCTCAAAGATCATCTCTCACAACAGAAAGAATAACAACAGCAAAAAAACCTGATGCAGAGAAAGAAGAGAAAGATTTAATTTGCTTTACAGCACTGATTTTACCATTATTTGTGGATACCTCCTGTCTACTGAAATGGATGTATTGGGTCTCCTTCAGCCCAAAACTTATTCTGGTGTGAATGGAACAGGCAGGGATGTTTCAGCCATAAGGCAGCTTAATTTTCTTGGGCTGCTAAGCAAAAACCCTCAACTTCCTACACCTATGGCAATGACCTAAGCTTAAGTCAAGGTTTTATAATCTGTTTTTGAGATAGGAAGCCTTATATATATGTAATGTGAATCTATTCACAACCAGCTTGCTTTTCTTAGCCATCTCCTGTGGACTTAAGTAACAGGCCACCCACTCCAAGGGTCTCCAGATCTCTTGGTCGAAAAAAGGTGATTTGGGTGAAAAGCTCTTCCAGTCTTTTGAGTGACCAAGCAACAGACCCAGTCTGATTTCCTGCAACATGGCTGGAGAATTACAGCACCCTGTGTGCATCACCAGACAACACAGAGAAGGACCAAGCTCTCTTCTCCAGGTTCTTCTCCCTAAACTTGCTGGAGTTTGGTCTTCGCACACCAGGAGCCGTGGCCTGAAGAGTTTCTTCTCCAAGTGACTCAGCAGATGCGGTGCCTTGATGTTCCTCAGAAAAACATAACTGTTCTCCAGCTTAGTAACTTCTCAGTGCAATTGGTGACTCAGTGCCTGGCTGAAAAAAGGCTGGCGGTGGTCAGGCTGATGAACGGGGAAGAAACTCAGGTGAGAGAGGAAGCATGTGGGAGGGGTAGGATTTGGAGAAAGAAAGTGGGTAGGGAGTTGTCCTTGGAGCAGGAGAAACTCGCTCAAATCTCTGACTTGGAGGATGAAATAAGGTGCTGGGCGAAGAGCAAATAACCATAGCAATGGGCTCGTTTTCCCTGGTTGGTGAGGGTAAATGACCCCTCAACGCTTGGTTCAAGGAGCCTCCCGCAGAACGACTCTCACGGGGTGGCAGCAGCCAGGAGCCGCACCTGCAGACCTCTCTGCGCAGCATCGGAGCCTTAATGATTTCTTTCTGAACGTGGCTGGGGAAATGCAGACAGGCTGCCAGATAGTGATCAGCTCACGGAGGGGTGATCACTATTAGGCAAAGATACCAGCTTTGACATGCAGCGAGGGAAGCGGCCAAGAATTTGGGAAAGCAATCCCAGCTTTCTGATGCATGTTCCTCTGCCAAGATACCTCCTGTGTTTACTTTAGAAACCAGAGACGAGCCCTCCTCTTCATAATAATAATAATAAAGCTGCAGGGTCACTCAGCTTAGCAGATTCCTTCCAGCTTGGATTTCTCTTTGTTACCTGCAGAATTGATGCACTGATCTATCTGGGGGATTATGCAATGTTAATAATTAGGTTTCACAGGAGATCTGAACAGTGACAATGCGAGGCTGTGGGAAGGAAGCTCCACTGGAGAAAATCAAATCGACCCATGGATCTCGTGTGGAACCTGTGGACTTTGCTCGGGTCTAAGGAGCCTGAGAAGCCACAGGAACCACGCAGCCCTCTGCAGCAGGAGCTTGCTGCTTGCCAGCAAGCTAATCTCATTCATGCAACAGAAGCAGCCCTGTCTCACAGAAGAGCTGCAGGAGCAATGAACCGGATTGCATGGCTTTCCCGTGCTTGTAGATCCTAAATATCTACTGGTGCCTATTGTTGCAGGGACAGAGACAGAAAGTCTGCAGGAATACTCCCTTGCATTTATTTGCTATTAGTACTGAATCAAAACCTTAAGCTCTGGATGCCATTGTGCTGAAATCCTCAAAAGCCTAAACCCCCTAAACCTTTTTGTGTGTTTTTGTGTAATTTTCTTCCATGATGCACAAGTAGTATACAGAACACTAAACCTGTGCCATTGTTGGGTTTAACTCGCTAAGGTTTTGGGGTTTTTTTCACTTTTAAAAAATGAAATGTTTTGTGGCAGTACAAGTAACTTATTTTCCATATTGAAACAACTTTTAGCATTATAATTTTTTACTATAGTCTTACATGCATTAGGACATTGAAAAGTAGAAATCTAAAGGAGATATTTTGACTGGTCAGAAATATTTAACTGAACAAATCACTCAGAGTATTAGCAAGTTTTTTTGATTAAGAAATAAAGAAATTTCCAGCTGTCCATATTGCCTGGAAAAGAGAATGTTCAGTTTTCAAGTATTTTTACAGGAACAACATATTAAGTGGTATACAGATGTTACAACTACTACCTTAGAAGGCCCTGCACAACTCCGGGTTTTACTATTTCTAATAAATTATTGTGTACAATGCTCAACTAATTAATTAATGGAACTCAGTTTTGCAAATTATCATTGAGGTTCAGAGCTTAGCAGGAATAAGAAGGGATCAGCTATTTTACACAGGGCAGGAACACCTGGAAATTTGAGAGCATGAAGGTGCCAGGGTATTAAAGGTTTATAAGCACTTCATCTACAGGACATTAGCCAATTTGTAACCAACTACGAGGGCAAGGAGAACGCTTTCTTGGGAAGGAAGAGTCTATTCCTTAACTGCAAGGCTGAAAATGGCAATGAAAACAAAACCACGAACACAAGAGCACGTTTAGCCTTGATGCCACCATCAGATGTTTTCTGCTTTCTGTTCCCTTCCCTTTCTGCCTGTACCCACGCAGAGACACACCTATTGACACATCCCTGTCCATGGAGGCACCATTTAAAATTTCTCTGCTCTAGTGCACCCAAGCATCGATCAGAAACATTGAGTGCCCTCAAGGAACTCTTTCTTACATCTTTTTTTTCCTACTAATTTTGACTAATAATATTTGTAAATCAGAAGCTCAGAACTAGGTGGGTCAAATTTCCAAAACCTGGGGAGGTATTTCAAGACATGGGAGGGTCATTTTGGTTGACTGCATGTGGGCATCTCAAACCCTTCCAGCTACGCTTGGAAGGGTACCGACCTGGTACCACACCAAAAGGGCACAGGTCTGCTTCTGTAGGACCTGTGTGGTAGCTGCCAGCCCCACTTGGGTGTCTTGGGCACCACTGGGAATCTACGGCAGAACTGGGTGCCTTGATGTGGCCCACTCAGCTGGGTGGTTTTCAACTCAACACCCTGTAGAAGGCTACAGCATAGACCTGAGCTAGCCATCCTATGTTTCCCATGTGCCCAATGGAAAGAAAAGGGCACAATTAGGACACAGGTAATTTGGCTTAGTTTAGATATCTGTTTCAAGATGAAGTTAAGTCAAGTCATGTGCTGGACTCCACTGGCTATAAAAGAGTTATACTTCAGGTGTGAATTACTCACACTGTAGGCGTTTAGTGAGATGAATCCCACCTTGAACTCAGGGTCATGTGGTCAGCTGATAAACAGGAGGTTTGCATTCACTGTACCAAACCCTTTGGCCAAACTAAGACCTGGTTCTGGAGGAGCTCCAGAGAGACTTGCTGAGAAGAGGGTTGCAGCGGGGTAGGAACTCCCTCCATGGGAAGTGTAACAAATACAGGAACAGAGACCCAAACCCAGCGGTTCCCAAAGTAGCCTAAACCAGGACAGGGAGACTCTCACTGAGAGAAGACATTCTGAATTGAAGATTCAGGACCATTCCCTTCACTTGCCTCCTTGTGAGATAGCTTTCCTCAACTGGGGCAGGGAAAATGGTGAGAAGCAATGACAGAAGGCTAGGAATTCTTCTGAGATTCTTCAAGGAAAAAAAAAAAAAGCTCCTTTCTTTTGAGTTTCTCTTTAACAGCATTGTAATCTTCTTGATTCATCAATGTATACACTTTCCAAGCCAGGCCACCCATTAGCTCGTCTCCTCTATACCACTAGCCATCACATTTCAGACACTAGATTCACCTGGAACAAACCCAGCAGCTTTTGTTCAGCTGAATCACCTCCTTCAGAAAGGTACCCAGTCTTGATACAAAGATATCCAGAGATGGGGAATCTACCAGTTCCCCTGGGGACGTGCTCTCATGGCTAACCACCTTCGCTGGTAAGAGCTGCTAGCACTCCTGAAGCCAATCACTTGTGGCAGCAGTGGCAATCATGGACCATGGTGCAGAGACTTCTCCAAAGGAAATATGGTTTTCCAGATGTGGGCCTTGCAGGTGCTAGTTTTGACCACTGAAATTGGTGAGATCTGAATCCTGCCTAAAATAGGAAGCAAGAAGGGGAAGACAGTCTGTCCCCCATAATTTTTAATCCGGTTTTGGTTTGTTTCCTTAAAAATAATAATTAGAATCTTCACCCGCTCCCTGCAAGAGACCATTTATTCCTTCTGCTGAAAAATGAGTTTGTAAGAAAATATGCTGGATCTCTTCTGGAAGTGCTTCTGCTGGGTATTCACTTTAATGAGGGTGATCTCACCAACTGAAGAGGGAGTTGGTGGTGGGGAGGAGGGGAAGGTTTGCACTGTTTAAGGAGGCTCATGGGGAAGTACGGGGGGACCTACTTCCCCTCCACCCCATGCTGCTTTCCTCTCAGCTCCCCACCACGCTAACCTCCTTTTACTTTCTGAGCAGCAAGCTGCTGCTGCTGCTGGTGTTATTGACACATATTTCAAACAAGCCCGTGCAAGGGACTCGAGACACATTACATTGCACATGGTGCCCCGGGCCACAGATTCGCCTCCTTACACCGACAGCACATTTTGCTTCATAAAGAATGTGCAGGCCTTCACCTCAAGCTATTTATCTGGTGTGCTCAGAAGAAATAAGAGAGAGGGAGAAAGCCCTAAATGCCCATGTCGGCTGTTAACCCCGTACTACATACCCCATAAGTGGCCAAACATTGACCTCTCTCTGCATGAGGTCTGGGCCACTGTCTGCTGATGAATCTGGACGGATGCCTGCAGTCCATTCTCCATCTTTCTGTGCACCTGCATTTAGGAAAACGGCTTCTTGCACCTCTTTGTAACTTCACTGACCCATTCATACAGCTCCTAGCACATGCTCCATCACGGAGCAAAACCAGAGCTCCCAGACTCTAGTATCTAGTACCATCCCACACTGGAAGAGGAAGACTATCTTCTGAATAAAAGTTGCTCCTACACACCTCTTTCCAGGATCAGGATAATCTTCTCTTGCTGTTAGCAACATTTTTTTTACTGCTTTCTCTAAATCTTTCCATCATTGTTATTATAATGATAATAACAATAATTATTACTATTATGCCTTGAACTTGAGTCTAAGATTAGGGCTCCCATTGTGTTAAGAGCTTGATGGAGAAATGTCAAGGAGCTGATTCCTGCTGTAGAAAGTTCATTGTCTGCATTCAGGCAGGACATGAAGGGGTGAATGAAACAGAGAAAAGGGGCCAGGAATGAGGTAGGATGAGAGGCAGCACTAAGTAGAAAATGAAGAGCAGTTAGCAGAATAGCAGGAGTCAGCACTGGTGCCTTGCCTAAGCAAACCCCACTCCTTGTCTGTGTCCACACATGTCAAATCTCAGCAGGGAGAAGGGGAATGCTCCCTTGAATTTACCAGCTGCAGAAACGTGGATTTTTTTGACATAGCAGTGGGAGAGCCTTTAGCAGCTGCACACGGGTCTGATCACTGCCATTGCCTCTTCACTGATAAAGCTCTGCTCCAAGTGTGTCATATGCCCGGAAGAAAACCCCTCCTCAGTGGCAAAATCAGGGTGGAGAGCTTTCCACCGCAAAAACCCTACATTACTCTTACCTTGAGAAGAATTATCTGCAGTCATGTCCCTTTTGGGGGCTGGAAAGCTGCCAGGGATCTGGGGTAAGGAGTTGCTAACATTGTGCCATACTAATAATTCTTCATTTTACCCACCTTTTTTTCTGTCTCTTTAGATTAGATTTGAAGCGCTTCAGGGCAGGGACTGTCTCTCGCTATATGCGCATATGGTGCTTAGGACAAGGAGCCTTTCGACTTCCTTGGAACTGGCAACTGCTAATGTGTTGGAATTAATAAATAATTGGAAAGACCTTGAAAGGTGAGATGTGAAATGACAACAGACTGACTGAGAGGGGCTGGGAGGGGTCTAACATTTTTTGAAAGCTTTTTTTGGGGGGGGGAAATGGTAAAAAAATGCACACATTTCCTGCTTGTATACAGGAAAAAGGAATTAATCCCTCCACCTGGACTGTGACACAGGAACATTGAACTACAGTCCAGGTCAGGGAGGGTAAAAGAAAAGTCTGTCCAGGTGGAGTGGCATGAGAAGCTGTCATGGTTTAACCCCAGCTGGCAGCTAAGCCCCACACAGCCTCTTGCTCACTCCCCCCCGGTGGGATGGGGGAGAGAATTGGAAGAGTAGAAGTGAGAAAACTCGTGGGTTGAGATAAAGACAGTTTAATAGGTAAAGCAAAAGCCGCTCACACAAGCAAAGCAAAATAAAAGATTCATTCCCTACTTCCCATCGGCAGGCAGGTGCTCAGCCATCTCCAGGAAAGCAGGGCTCCATCACGCGTAACGGTTACTTGGGAAGACAAATGCCACCACTCCAAACATCCTCCTTTCCTTCTTCTTCCCCCAGCTTTGTATGCTGAGCATGACGTCATATGATACCATATGGCCTTGACTCTGTGTAAGCACTGCTCAGCAATAACCATAGAATCATAGAATCATAGAATCATTAAGGTTGGAAAAGACCTCTAAGACCATCAAGTCCAACCATCAACTAACACCACCATGACTCCTAAACCAGGCCCTGGAGTGCCACGTCTACACCTTTTTTGAACGCCTCCAGGGTTGACGACTCCACCACCTCTCTGGGCAGCCTGTTCCAATGTCTAACCACTCTTTCGGTAAAGAAATTCTTCCTGATGTCCAAAATTCTTCCTGATGTCCAAACGAAATGAAACATAACAAAAACATCTCTGCATTATCGACACAGTTTTCAGCACAAATCCCAAACATAGCCCCATACTAGCTACTGAGAAGAAAATTAACTATCCCAGCCAAAACCAGCACAGAAGTTTAGGTAAAGTGAATGTAATTCCCTAAAGCGAACATCTCTGCTCTTATCAGAAAATGACAATGTAGGTGAAACCCCACAGGAAGGTTTAAAAATCATCCATCAGTTCATAGCACTGCCCATGAATCTCAGACTCACTCTGTTTCTACGTGCACTCAGAAACAATGTGAGAAGAGTGGGAAATCGTGAATATAGTGAATATAAATTAGGACTAAGTAAGGCAGGTGAGTGGTAAGGGAAGCTCAAGACATCAGTGAATAATCCATAGCTAGTAGTGCTAAAAACATGAGAATGACCAATAAATAATTGTTTAATGTGTTGTTAGAATAGACAGAGATATTCACACACACGCTCATACACAAACATACATTTATAGTCCCTAATAATATATTAACCATATGTAGATAAACAAGGAGATAAAGAATGAAGGGAATCTAGGATATTTCTGGATAACTGCTGTTAACATTTGTAATAAATCTCAAAGTGATGATGGAAAACGAGAGAATGCCAAATAGGTTAGGAATCTACTGTGTTGTTAAAGAGCAAATGGATAACTGTAAATCTGTTATCTGGCCCAAAAGGGAAATGGATGATACAAGACTGAACCCATAGAGAATGAAAGGGTTGTAATATAATTAGTGGTAGTAACTACAGTTATATGGAAAATTAATTGAATGCAATTTTTAAATGAGTTTGTTAAACATAAGTGATAAAAGTAATTCTGTTGATATAGCATTCTTGTCAGAATATAAAGAAAAAGAGTGAATAAAGAATTCAAAGTGGTAACATATAGGATCAATATAGTACACAATAAATAGATGCACAGCTGACAGCTCTCCAGTATCATTCTGCTAGGCAATCATTATCAGATGGGACTGTTTCTAACTGAAACCCTCTGAGATCATCTCAAAGCTATTTAACTTTCTTACCAACGGTCCAAAAAACCCTCCATCACATCATTATTGAAAAAGTCTGTAGGATATTGAAGCACTGGGGGAGTGAGAGTGAAGGATACAGCAGCACAAGCAACACAAAGTGAGGGATCAGGATGTGTCCACCTAAAGCCACCTTCATGCCCCAGATGCCAAGTCAGGCTTGCAGGAGTGACATAAGCCGTGTTGAGGCTCCAAGGGGATGCAGGGATTTGGGGACTGACCCCCCTGGTGTGAATGCTGAGCACAACAGGGCTGGCTTGGAGAGCGAAGACAGAGGAGGAGAGTATAACCTCCGCAGGCAGCACTGGTGAGGACACTACCAAGATACCACATCCAGATGTACTGAAAAGCTCAAGAAGGCCCTGGAGAAGCAGAAAGACATTTAAGTTTGAGCGAGGAATGACTGATTCATACCATCTGCAGTCGACAGCTGCTATATCATTCCTCCCTTTACAGACAACAAAGAAAGTGGACACAGGATTGAAGCCAGTCACATACAGGAGATGCTTTGAATATTACCAAAGCTTCTTTCTGGTGAGTCAGAGAGCACTAGAGTTTTGACCCAAGTTATTCACTGCCTTCTTGATCTCCGATGCCATAGTATGTACCGATAAGTTCCTCCAACATCTCAGAACCATGGTCTGAATAAGAACTACAGGAATTTTAGAAAATGCCACCCTGAACATCTTTCTAAATGCTGTAGCTCAAACACAAGTTATTAGACCTGATGAAGAAGTGACCAGGTGTAGCTCTCAGACCTCATGGTCATAATGGTCCTGAAGAGACAGGATCATACTCAGATTTCCTTGAAGGCTTCCCACCCAAGTAGTGACTCAACCTCCTTATTGTTTTGGGTAAGGAATCTGACACGATCAGGCCCAAGATGGTCCATGGCTTCAGGCCATAAAGTCCCCTATCACTAAGTGCTATAAAATTCTCTGATCAGAGGAGCATTCACTACAAGCCCTCAAAGGGCTGAGTACCAAGATCTTCCTTAAACAATGGGATGTAATATATCTACAACCATATAAATAGCTGGTTGGATGAGAGTTGGATAAGATCATGACTTTACAATGCTGCCCCTCCTGCTTTTAACCCATCCCAGCGTTGGCTGAAACCAGGATGTGGCAAGCCTTAAAGGGATTTATGCCTTGAAATTACCAGCCTTCTTCAGCCTTACAGGAATAAGGATGTTGATTCTCACCAGCAAATTGCTCCCACTCAGCACTGACTTTCCTTGTTGATCCTTTTAGCACCACCTTTTTGTTTAGAACATCTAATCACTTATCAGCAAAGGTCCTAAACTAAAAATGCTGTTTGGAAACATGTCAGTTGTGGCCCTTTCATTCCATTGTCCTGCAGCATCCTGCTCAAGAAAGGCTTTTGCACCCCAGACTCTTCCTGTAAGTGATACTCTACTCAGTTTGGATGATCATTGTGAAAGACACCCTGTGCTAGCAGAAGAAAAGGAATTGCCTTGCTGCAATTTCTATGCTGCTTGCTGTGACAGGACAGAAATGTGTCTTCGGTACCCAGAATTTGGTTGGCGCCAGAGCTCTGGGAACAGACTGAAAGGCGTGGGTTGTTTTTGGATGAATCATGTTTTTAATCGTCAAACACTGCCAATCAGAACTGCAGCAGATTTTCTCCAGTTTTTTGTTTTACCTTAAGAATGATAATTTCAGACTCACAACTCTGGATTAAGCACAGATAGGAACTTCACAAGCACTGAATAACGAAACCTCACAGCCCTCTTGTTTGAGATGGAGAACCTTCAACATCAAAAGATTAGGTGATTTATGAACCTGTCCTTAATGGAGCTGACATTAGATTTGAGATAATAATCCTTCCAGCGTGCACATTGATCAATTATATCAGTGACTAACTTTAATTAGGAGAGAAGATTGAGTAGTTATTAAGGCATGGGTAGAGGACTGTGGGTTCAACACCTCATTGCACAAAAAGATCCCCTGTGGACTTGAGGCAAATCAGGCATTTTGGTTTGCCTCAATTTCCCATCTGTGAAGTGGGAATATTACCATACACATTCATGAAAACACCCATGTATTTAAGGAATTAAAGGCAAAGGCCGTTAACACTTAGATGATGGATTATTAATAAATGAGACATATTGCAGTGGTAAACTGAGGCTCATGCCAACCACAGGAATACTGGAACAGAAGGTAGCTGATGGATCACTGAATGCATTTTCCTCTAGAAGGGCTGCAGAGATGCACATCATGTCTTTGCCTATAACCAGCTATTTAACAGTAAGTATGATAGAGTATGCAAACCTGACCTCCAAGTCACTGTAGCACCTATGAACACTATTTTGGGTGGGGGAGGCTTCACTTCTATTTATGTGTAGGAATCCCCCCCCACCTCATCCATAAAGTTTTCTCCTTGCAGTCTTCGGAGCAACGCCAAACGCAGTTGTTTTCTACGGTTCCAGTAAAGCCTTGTCTGATCACTGGTGGATTTTTGCTTTCAACATTTCAAACCACTTTGCTAGATAGGGCAGATGGTGGGAAGCTGGAAATTTCCTTCTCTCACTCCTAGGTCAATTACATTTGTTCCTGATTTACCCAATGCCCCAGCCGAGCTATGGACCAATGAGACATAAGCAAGTATGTAAGGACAGTACGTCCCAGGTGCTTAAACATGTGGTTAAGTGTTTGGCTGAACTAAAGTTTCACAAAGATTAGATTTAATGTAATAAAAGTGAGTAATCCCATGCATGACCCAGGTTTTCCTGTGTTAGATGCTGTAACTTTGGACCCTACCCTGAAAAAATTGCTGTTGTGTTTTAAATTAAGACTTTCAGAATTCAAAAGCATGAAAATCTTCAAATGTTTAAAAAAAATCCCAAAACCCAACAAACCACCAAACCCCCTTTCAGGTAAAACTTCCAATAATCTATGTTCAGCTCTACTTTACCAACCATAATCATCTATTTATGGATTTAATTCAAAATTTGTTTACTGAGGGTACTATTTCTTCATATCAGTTACTAAGTCAGCAAAGATCTATGGGAATACTTTAGAAGTCATAGACAAAAGTGGGCACATCATGGACTTACATTAGATGGAAGGCTTGATCCGTAGCCTGATCCATGTAATCCAAAGACTACTGCTGAGTAGAGATCTCCAATAAAGAGACCTCTAGGAAACCTCTGCCTCTGCAGCTGGTTGAAGCTGGCTTAAAGGGGAGCCCAAATAGAAGCATGATAGCCTAGCCTGAGTTAGGAAATGACAGTACCAAGGTGGAATGTTTGTGTCTTTGCATAATGGATATTTTAACTGACATGTTTTCACCTATTCTTTCTATTACAGCATCTTCTTGAATGATGGCCAACAGGCCAAATTCAGCCTGCAAAGCACAAGTAGATAGGAAGCTCAGATTAACCCAGAGAAGAAGCAGCCCACCGTTGTCTAAGACCTGGTACTCACAGAGCTGAAAGCAGAAGTCCTGACCAGACATTGACCTTCAAGACAATCACACAAATACAATGCAGATAAGAGTTCTGAGCTCTCATATTCACTTTAACTCTCCTCAACCACTGTTGCATGTGGCCTGCATAATTTTAGCGTCTTCTTGTAGCAGCTCCCCTTCAAAAACCAGTTGGGAGTTTATGTTTCTATTTATTTTAAAGGTTACATGAGAAGAAAGCATTGAGGCAGTCAAGTCAAGCACGCTAGTTTTTGAGAATGTCAATCTTCAGGTTGCTTTTTCTGCTATTTCTTCTCTTTTTCACAGAGACAGGTAAGGAATCATGTCGTCAAGCTGTCCCTTGGGAAAAAGCCTGGACTCAGGTGGCCACAACTGTCACATACACTGTCCCAGGAGAAACAAGTCCAGAACAGACTGTCCTCATCTGACCCAGGAGCTCAGCTCCTGAACAATGGTAAACGAAAGGCATTTTGCACGTTCCCTTCATTGTATGCGCATCACTTCAATCTGTTTTGAGTGAAAGCAGTATTTCCTGGCAAGAGTTGGCTTCAGAGCTTTACCAGGGATAAAATAAAGCAGGATCTTGGCCATTTTTTTACGCCCTGAGTCCCATGCATAGCTTCTGCCACCTAACTGCTCTTGGGCACCCATACAGTGCAGACAAGATCAACTTAGTGCACAATCAAGATTCAGGGATTTGATCAAAGTGAGGAGATAAGAATCACAAAAGGCCAACTTTATGACTCTGTTACTGATAAGGTGACAGAGCAGGGACTAATCTAGATACTAGCATAATTGATAATAACCTTGGAGCTTCTCAGAGTTGTTTAATGACCCAAGAATCTGGGGAATGCTGTTGCATGGCAGAATTCCTGCCATGTGCCTAACACAATCTCTACCTCAGGCTGTGAGAGGAGGCATTAGGTCAGTTAGATTGGATTGATAGGCCAATACTGAGCAAAAGGATTACTTCAGACCCAAATGTTGGGCGTCTGAGATCTTGGCTCCTAGTGCACCCCAGATCCTGGAATACAACACCTCAAATGTGAAGAAAAAAATATATATATCTTGGATAATTCAGCAACTGGGAGGCAATCCAAATTCACTAGGCAAATATTCTTATATGAGCTAGGAACCTGCATGTCATGCCTCAGCCTGGAATCAATCATATTTCAGTAGCTATGGTAAAATATGCAAACAGTGACTTCCAGCTGAGACAAGTTCAACACAGCTTGGCCAACGGGGTGGAGGCTCCACTTTTGACTCACCTAATAGAGTTACTGCCTAAGGACCGTGAGGGTCTCTGTACAATGTGCGCATGAGCCATGAAGTCCAGTCAATGGTGGGAGAAGGGATGGGGAGGGTCTGTGTGTGTATTTGGCTGCCAGCTGGATGGGAAGTGTGAGATTCTGCTCCTGAGCTTGTCTCAGCTGGAAGGAACTCACTGCAGACATAATTCATCCAGACTCTGTCCTCTGCAGCTTTCTGTATAAATCTCATCCCAAGGCATTTTGGAGCAGTACACAATGTAACATGACAACACTGCTGAAATCCAGTGATCCCTATCAGTTCTGAGGGACGACAGTTCCTCAGGTGGTGTCAAACAGCAGCACTTCTGGACTCTCACAAAACTCGGACTCAGGTCCTTAAAGGCATTTAGCAGCCAGTCTGTCTCTAAAGATACCCCACTTCGACTGTGATGACAAAACCCTTCCTCCTTCCTACCAGCTGCATACCTGTGCATTTACTCAGTGATCTAAGCATTGATGGCAACTCCACAGCTACTAGGATAGAGGAACTTTAGCACAGATGAGTTTGCAAGCTACATATTCCCTTCTTCTGTTTGTATCTATCTTGTCAAGTCAGTCACTAAACTCTAACCCTTTGCCCCATATATAGGCATTCTTTTGGCCATTTTACACATTCTGTGAGGGGCCTCTTCTTTACCACCAACTCTTTGATTGCATGAGCATGCTGGTTTCCGAACTTTTCAGCAGGATGCTAAAGAGAGAAGTAGCACAGTGCTTAAATAGTGTTGATCCTGAGTCTTTTTACATCTGCTGTAGGTGCAGCCCTTACACGCCCTGTAAGACTGGGAAGTTGAGAAAATGACCATCTCAACACTGAGGGTGTGTCCAAAAGAGAGGAATGTCTAGATCCTACTCTAGCAAGCAGCAGGAAATCACTCCTGCACTTCATCTTGACTTATGAAAATCTAAAGTAAAGCGTTGACCTCAGCTTAGGGTCTCTGACAAATTATTATCTGTTCTCATATACTCCAGAGCTTCTCAAATGCTCATCTGCAGCTCAGGTAAGACCCATCCCACCGAATATTAGCCATCTAAAATGTAGATGTCTAATCTCACCTACTCATCCAGTTCCTACCAGATATGATGGAAGGAAAGGCACTTTCAGGAGACAGTTCAACCTACCACGTCTGAGTTATCGTAACCTAAGTGAGAAAAAACCTATCATCTGTGGAATACAGTTACTTATTGGGCTAGGAGATATGTTGCATGATTAACATTGTGAAGGCACACAAACCTGGTCACAGCAAATTATTGGAGTCAATGGGAAATTATGAGTTCACACACTTTGTTATACCTGATACACAAAGTCACGAGTTGGTAAATTCGTCATTTAATTTCTAAATAAGTGAATGTCCAAGTCCTCAGGTTGAGTGCACAGATTAATGCCTAGGGACTCCATACAGTCATATCCTGAATTCCAGCCCTTCAGTAGCCTCTTCTATGTCTTTGGATATCTGCAACAGCTCCACCAAAATTAAGCCCTCACTGAATTCCATAAAAAAATTACTGATTTACCTTGGTTCCACCCAGCCTCTTCATAAAATAGAAACCTCCATCACAAATTCTCCATGGTCTTGCCTGGGATCATGTTCAATAAGTCAAATGATGATATTTCCACCATTTAAAAACCACTCCTCTACATTCCGACATTCTAGAATATCAGACAAGTTGCTTTCCCTGATATCTAACTGGTATCCCCCTTTCTTTCCTTCTCCTAGTTATGCCCACTGGTACCCTGTGGAATGATTCTTCCTTGCTTTCCTTTACTATATACACCTGACAAATGTTTGAGAGCTATTATCATATCATTATTTGGCCCGGATTAGTACTTGCTAATCTTTGCTCATCAGCATCAGTCCTTCCAGCCCTCTGGCTCTTTGAATACCCTCCAGTTTGTCAACATCTTCCTGGCATGAGCATGGGATGAAATACAGTATCCAGGTGCACTCACTCTGGAGCCATATCATCATATCAACCCAATTCAAGGGCTCAGTGCATTGGATCGTGTGGGTTCTTCCTTCCCATCACCTTGCATTTCACACTTAGGCTGAAGGATGCATGCCTGTGCATAGCTGATCTCTTTACCTGTATCTATGTGAAGTTGTGCATGTTGACATGGCAACGCTTGTCATAAATGCGGAGGTAGGGGCTCTACCTCCCTCTGTTTACTCACCAAGGTGACGAGAAGCAAGGTATTGGCACACAATGAATGAGATCAAGTAATTGACAAGTTCCTGCTTGCCAGCAGAGCTGCTGCAACTGTCCATGTGAGTGCTCTTAGCCAACACCAACTGGGACACATATAGGCTTAAGTCCCTTCCTTTCGCCTTGAAATTAGATTAAGTTGACGTGTTGTATAGATGTTGCGGTGCTACTAATGGCCGGTAACACGTCGAGCCAAAGAAATTATATTGCATTCAGTCATCTGAAGATCATGCATTTTTTAATCACAAATGAAGTTAAATGCTTTGATAACCCACCTGTCTTTAACTTCAGTGCAGCTGCTGTGGTAGTAAATTCAAGATTATCCTATGCAACACCTTCTCCTTTAGGTAAGAATAACATCTTAATTTTCTTCTTCAACAGTAATCAGACACAGATCTAAACCAGTAATACTGGAGTAGTCTTGAAAGTAAAAAGTATTTAAAGTCAATTTGAAATTGGTGACTGGTACTAGATTACTAGTTTCTGGAGACTGTGGTCTTCCTTCATCATCACACATCCACTGGCAAAGTGAATTTCTACTTCCCCGAACATAGGCTAAACCTGATCCAAATTAACCAAACCAAAACACAGAAAGATGGTTAATTCTTCTCTTTTATATTTCAACTCACTGATTCCATGATCAATGACTCCCAATATGTCCTGTTATAGTCAAGCGCTTCATCGCCAGGGTACCAGATCTCTCAACTGTCATTCCCATTATCAGGATAAATGTTCATGGCTGCACATAATTTAGATAACATTATTTTACATAATACCACTTTTATTTGGGAAACAAACATTCTGAAGCAAGCCTGCTAACAGCTGCTTTTTGGCAGAAATTGTATGTGCCTGCTTGAAATTATCTTGATTTTTTTCCCTTAGTTTGTCACATGTTGAATTCTCAGGTGGAATTCAATTGCTTAAGCATAGGTGTGTTGAGTACCATTTAAGGTGCTTTACAGTATCCACCTGGCTCCAGCCTGCCTTTCTACAGCATGTGGATACCTCAGATGGCATAAAGCATCCCGAATGGCACTACGCATTTCTGCAGACATAACTGTATTGAACCTTAAATCTCCACTGACTGTAGCAGGACTCAGATAACTAGCTAGGCATTGATGTCTATATTGTAGAAAGCCAAATGAAAATATCTGAATCTGAAGCTCAAGAATCAGTTCAGTTGCCTAAATATTTCCACATGAAAGACCCTATAGAGGATACCTGCGCAAGGCTTGCAGATATGACATGGGACCTGTGGGAGACCTGTACCCTTCTGGAACAGCACATGGACTCCGTGGAAATCTCAAATGGCTTTAGACACCTATGTTTAGCCAAATGTGTCAAACTCTCAGTGAGGACTGTTACTGTTCAGTTCAAAAATTCACTACATGCAGCATAGGACTAAAGTCCTCCTTTTCTTCTTTGCTCAGGATGGTACCAGAAATAAGGAATCACAAAAGTGTGATTACAGAAAGGGCTATCTGCGTTTGGGGAAGGCAACTTGCAGTATTGTACAGGCTATTGAAAGATACTGATTTAAAAAAAAAAAAATTGCTTGGTTGGTTCATTATTTCTACAGCTCTCAGCCTCTCCATTCATCTCTTGTGGGCTCAGGCACCCAGATACCTTGGAATTTGACCAATTCTATTATTTTGGCTTGAGTGAAGACAGGAATTGCATGCTGCAGAGAATCTCTAGTTCTCTGAGTCATCATATACACCTATAGAACATATACATAAATCACTAATGATTTACCTACATGAGACATCATCACATAGCAACCTGGATTGTAAATGTATTAAGTGTTACTTATTTCTTACAAACTCTGAAATACAAATAGTCAACAGTACGTGCATTTGAATAATCCACATTGGAATGTCTCAAAAGTAACTCGTTCTTCTCTGAAAGGGGGCAAGTTGCTTCACATTTAGGGCATAGTGTCTGAGATATGCTTGTGGGATTGGCATATATGACACAGGACCTTTGGGAGACTTGAGCCCTTTTGGAGGGGAAGGTGGAGGCCCCTCAAATGGCACTAGACCCTTCTGGCCTGCAACATTATTATACCCCATGCAACGCTACAGGCTTGGGGAAGAGTGGCTGGAAAGCTGCCTGGTGGAAAAGGACCTGGGGGTGCTGGTCGACAGCCGGCTGAACATGAGCCGGCAGTGTGCCCAGGTGGCCAAGAAGGCCAACAGCATCCTGGCTTGCATCAGGAATAGTGTGGCCAGCAGGAGTAGGGAAGTGATCATGCCCCTGTACTCGGCACTGGTGAGGCCGCACCTCGAGTACTGTGTTCAGTTTTGGGCCCCTCACTACAAGAAGGACACCGAGGTGCTGGAGCGTGTCCAGAGAAGGGCAACGAAGCTGGTGAGGGGTCTAGAAAACAAGTCTTATGAGGAGCGGCTGAGGGAACTGGGGTTGTTTAGTTTGGAGAAGAGGAGGCTGAGGGGAGACCTTCTCGCTCTCTACAACTACCTGAAAGGAGGTTGTAGCGAGGTGGGTGTTGGTCTCCTCTCCCAAGAAACTAGCAATAAGACAAGAGGAAATGGCCTCAAGTTGCGACAGGGGAGGTTTAGATTGGATATTAGGAAAAATGTCTTTACTGAAAGAGTGGTCAAGCATTGGAACGGGCTTCCCAGAGAGGTGGTGGAGTCACCATCCCTGGAGGTGTTCAAAAATGTGTAGACGTGGCACTTCAGGACATGGTTTAGGAGGCATGGTGGTGTTGGGTTGGCGGTTGGACTTGATGATCTTTGAGGTCTTTTCCAACCTTAATGATTCTATGATTCTATAAAATTGATCCTTCAGTGTGCACGGGGAGGTGGGATTAATTTGCCCAGCTGATGACATCTGCAGTTTAGAGGTCTACATCTGAGCAAGTCATCCAGGTTTCCTTTTCAGCAATTAAGAGAAATACGCTGGCTTAGGGCACAGTTCACTGTGTTTTCTTTTAAATTTTTTTTAACACCTTTAGGGTGAGAAAAATATCTCACTATATACATCCATTTCTCCTCTTTATCGACTATAAAGGAGTCAGAAAAAGATGTCTCCATTGCAGATGTCTGAAAGTGGGTGCCCTAGAGTGCGTCCTGAAGGAATCAGTACACACACACCATTGCATGATAAATTCAGATCTCCACTTAGGGCTCAATCTCATGGTCAAGCAAATGAAGCTCAAATTACTATGTGCTAGTTGACCCACAGCAATCCTACATATGTGGATTGCTAGCCTACAGCAAATGCTAGTGAATGTGATTTAAATTAACCCTTTTTTATTGTGGGTAAGCAAAGTCTAATTACCTCACTTGCTGCAGGCTAGCAGTGAGCACACAGACAGTTACCAAGGGTCAGCTGATGTGTGGTAACTTGTTGCACCGCAGAAACTCGATCATGAGTTTAATTTGCTATAACTTCCACACACAGGCAAACCCTTAGACCTGGATTCTAATTTCTGCTAAAGCCTCAGGCAGTACAAAATTGACTAAAAGTTGTATTAAGGAGAGGGAGCAGTCATACCAATACCCCTCTCTGCTGGAAGATGCTATGACACGGTGGGCGTTAGTCCGTTTTCCTCCAAAAACACTGCACTAATGAAGTATCTAACAGTGGTAACTATAAGAAACCCTAAATTCCTGAATCTTTTTCCAGATTAAAACATTAAGAGCTACTTGTATCAAATAGCTGCAAATCTGTTTCACTAGAGGCAGCCAGCATCCCTTGTAACACATCCATACTTAACAGAAAACAATAAAATGCATTTATTTCTTACAGATAAATTAAGTTATAATTAACTTAATAGTACTCTTGCTTCTGAGCCAGGAAACAACAAATAAAGGTCACCAAAGGTCCTTAGGCATAGGTACTGCAACAGTCCAGCTAGCTCCAAGTCAGAAGCACAACCTCTTTGCTGTTAGAAGAGAGACTTTCAAGAGAGACACTGATCTGTTTTTTTTCCCCTCATCACTTCTATGTCATCTGCTGCCCAGGTAGAAGATAGACATGTTCAGCACAAATCTCAACAGAAGAGGAGACCTGCTCGCCTCACCAAGCCCAGGACAGAATACAGAAACGCTTGTTTCCCAGACCTCCAGTGGTCCATAGGGTACTCCCGAAACAACTTACTCAGCAGGGGACAAACTCCCAACCGGATACTTGGATTATATGAGGGTTTTTTTCAATCTAGCAGTGAAATGGGAACCAGTGATGGTTCACTGAAAGCAGCCAAATTCAGCTCAGAGGTAGACCTAAAGCAGAGTGAAGTTGATGAATCCCCAGCTGGCCAAGTCCATCAAGAGAAAGGATGGATTCTCCCTCCCTCTTGACAGCTTCAGGATCACAACTGAAAGCTCTTCCCAAAAATGTATTTCAGTCCAATACAAGTTGTTTGGATGAGTAGGGGAAAATGTGATGAAATCCTCATTGTCATCTTAAGAAATGAGCCCATAGAGCCTTACACCCCAGACCCACTTTCAAATGGGTCAAAATATCAGTCACCTAATGCTGAAGTTTCTCAGGGTGGGACTCAGTTCACAGACTGAGACATATACATGTAGATGTCTGCATACAAAAATGTCCAGCAGGGCTAATACTGGCTTTACTGAATCCACCACACAGAGTATTTTACAATCAAACCTTACCTATCTATCTGGACTGCAGGGGTCCCCAGTCACCTCTGGGACCAAGCTCTCACTATTTATAAGCAAGCCCTGGAAACATGAACCAGTGTTATGCTAAAGAGCTGAGCTTGCTACTCCCACCATTCCCTCTGACTTCCTAAGCAACGCATCTGTGTGGATTGCACTGTATTGACAAATGAAAGAGTTTTTTAAAAGCTAGTTGAAACACAATACAAAGAGCAGGAGATAAGTGAAGGGAAAGGTGATCAGACATCGTGGAATTACAGGAAAGTAGATGACTGTTTCAATTAGAGAAGAATGAGCTCAATTTTGTTTAAATTTTGCAAAGTTGAAACTTTGCATTTACTTATAAATTCAAATGTTATCTCTTTTGCCATGACAGTAAGAATGGGATAGTCATCATAAAAAAATTGCCATGGGACTTTGAAGGCCAATGGAGACCAGACCCATACTCTGCAAAGCCTCATTAGTTGCAATGACATCTCTCATTTGCTCAGGATGTTCTGAGGAAATCTCCCCATTTCCAGGTTGCCTCATCTGAATGCACATCCACAAAAGCCTGATGAAATGCCGAGGTTTATGCTTATGAAATCAGTCTGGAGACAGAGACTTTCTCACTGAAAAGGTCTGAAGCAAAGCAAGAAGGAAGCTTCCAGAGATTCATAGCTTGGTCAAAAACTTCCCTGGAGTCAGGGTTGCTATAGTGTTAGCACAATTAGACTTTGAAAAGACGTGTAGGTACTAGTAAACTTCTCAAACCATTACACTGTGCAAGCAGCTTCCGTAGCTTCCTCAGCCACAATGACCTCATATTTCATCTCTGCACTGTAATACCGTTGGTGTGATATTTGTCAGCTGCGGTCCGCATCCTCTAGGCTATAGAGCTGTGCCAGTTCACACCATTTCAGCTTTAAACAGGTTCTCAAGGCTGCAGGACTTCAATAGATTTGCAAAAAACTCTCGATTCACCAGGTCTGAAATCTCATGCATGCTCATGGCAGAAACCAATGCTCACGCCGAAGCTGGTCACCTGGAATAGAGTTCACCTCATCTCCCTGTAGCCACCTAAAAGTTAGGAATCCAGTTAGTGATACCCCCTCTGTCCTCATAACAGAGAGATCAGGGCCTCAGAAGATCAAGTCGCTCTATACTATATATATCTATACTCTAGATAGGTGTCTAGGACAGGTGGGCTGAATTGCCTTCTGGGGGAGTTAGTCCCTACAAAAGGAGCCTACATGAAAGCCATAAACTAGATGTTTAATTTTTAGATGGAAGAAACTTGCTAAGATGAATCCCACCCTTCTTGTGAGCCATATACACACCAAAAAAATTCAACAGCGAGTTCAGAGGGAGAGGTTTTTAAATCACCTTTCAGCGTGGTTAGCACGCACTGTCGGCAGCTCAGTTTAACATTTCTCCAAAATATTGTCAAAGTTATACTGAGCCATTGGCCAGTCACAAACCATCAGCTGCCCTCTGAAGGGTGCAGTGATGAAAAATTGCTTCTATTTTCTCTAAAAAAATCTTGGTGTCCCCATTGCAGCCATAAATGCATTAGCACTTTACACACCAGGATAGTAACAATGCTCCAGTCCTATTGAAAAATGTGAATTAGCAGACCTGAGGCCAGTAGTCCTTTCCTAGAGTGGCCAGAACCAGCTGCTCCAGAAGAAAATGCAAGTACCCTGCACAGGACATTTGTGGAACATTGTTTCCTTGCGTGAATCTTATTCTGGTCTTCAATAGCCAGATGTCACCTTAAGCCCAGAAATAAAAGCCCCCAAATACTTGTTGTCATTAACTACAGTATGTAATATCTCTGTAAATATTGCCTTGAAAAATTCTATTGAAAAATCCTCTTGAACCTTGTTAAGTTTTCGGCCTGATTAATATCCTGTTATTCACCCCAAAGCTAAAAACTGGCAGGTTCTGCTTCTACCTCAGGACAGAATATAAACCTCACTTTCCGTGGGAAGGGAGGTCATTTTCATTTCTTTCTGAGGCCTTTTTGGTATTTGGAGTAGACCTGCCTTCCCATTCAGTTTTCATTTTTTAGTGGCAAGCTTTTTCTGTCTCCTGAAGTGACTCTGCAAAGCAGTATCTACTTCAGTTTGTTTATGCGCTTAAATTGGAAGGGTTGTACTGTTTGCACCAGAGAGGAGATTTGGGTCTTTTACCTCTTATCGCCAGGCAAAATCACCAAGGAAGGTCAAGGACCCGACAAACACTTAAGGCTTCTCATCAGCCACTCTTAAAATAGGGATAAAAACCTTCCAGACACCAACTGGCATCACATCAATGACATTTACTGGGTGTTCAGGCACTCAGTCATACCTCCCAACTTTAGCTGTCTAAAAGGTAGGTGTTTAGGCTCTTTCTAGAGTGGATGGAGAAAGATAGGCAACTCCAGACAGTGATTCACCACATCCACTAAAAAGATACCTATCTCAGGAAGGATGAATCGCCTTCAGAAGATGCCCATCTTTCTAGAGGGAGGTAAGATGATTAGCTCAGATAGTTAAGCATTACATGGCTAAAATTAAGTGAGTGAATTCCATCCAGAGGTCTGTTAGGGAGGTGTGCTGTCACCTAATAGAGTACAGTTACAACGCTTTGTATGTTTAGAAACAGAAGGTGTCCTCAAACTTTCTGAGAAAGCCCTGTTTTCAAAACAGAGTTGTCCCAAGTTGGTAGAGCGCTTCCTCAAGGATGAATTGAATCTTCCCAATCTAACTTGAAAGGAGATGCCTCAAGATAGCTTGAGTCAGTCAGCCTTTGGAATCATCATGAGACAAGGTCCCACCCCATAAGCAAGTGAGGTTTTTTTTTACTGGAACATTGAGTCCAGTTCCTGGAACATTTTAAAGGCATTTTCCCTTGTTCAGTCTCTTGGGCTCATGCACAGTTATGCTCAGCCTGCTCCTAGGCAAAGTTGTCTATCTCTGCAACCCTGGAAGGCTCCCAGACCAGTGTGCCAAGAAATTAAATCAAGGTCTTCTCTTCAGAGCTGTTGCTTTCCTTTGTGGCCATTTCCCAGGCCTATGGGAAGTGCATGAAAAAGCGCTGAGCACCCAGTGACCTCAAGGCAACCTACAAGCACTGCTCATCTCACAACCACACCACCTTTTCACCAATGGCTGAATAATGTTTTATGTGCCTAGCTTCATATCTCCACATGTTTAAACCTCTTGAGGGCTCAGGGGCTGGCTGTGGGAAATGGGAATATTAATATTATGTCAGTGCCCAGAAGGTCTCTGACTATGAGGCAGGCAAAACTTGTGAGGCGTCAGTAGACTACCTGCCCACGTTGGCTAAATGTGGCCACAAGGATCTCAAGTGGAACTGTTCTCTGCCAAAACAGTGCAGTAGAGTCAAGCTCAGCAAATTGTTTCTGGCAAGCCAAAAATGCACTAAAATAATTATAATTGGAAATGTAGGAATGGCAGATTTGGTTTTTTTGTAAAACAAAAGAGTTTAATTTTTTTCAGGATGGATTCTCAAGGGTACTGAGGTTAGAGGCACAGACCCAAGTTACTGGGAGTCAAACCAGGGTGTGAGCCATGTGAACACCCATGTGAACATTCTTACCCCCTGGTATATATGAACCATCTTGTATTTATTGCAGGGTAAGAGCATTCACACGGGCAGTTACCACAGAAAAACTGGCATCTTATTAGTTCACACCCTAACTTACCTCGTGGTAATTTGTTCATGTGCCCATCCCCTAAGGTGCCATTCCCAAAGTGAAGTTAGAGGACGCAATGTCCCCTTTATACTCATAGTCAGCAACTTAGTGGTTAGGGCACTTACCCATGGTATGGGAAAATGAGCTTCACAAGTTTCCTCTGCTTGATCTGAAGCAGGGTTTTGAACCCAAGTTTCTCAAATCTCAGCACACGCTAGCCAACAGATTATGCTGTTCCACAGAACTAACAGATCAATTATTCACATTGATTGAGTCTTGGCCAACACTGGGGATTCAGCCAGAAACCTCTACAGCTCAGAGCAGAAGCTCTCAACACCCATCGTATCCGAGACCTGGGTGCAGATCAGGATAGGTAGCATACGGATGGATTTTGCAAGTGCTGAAGCCCATTAGGATACACACAAAAGTTCGGCAATTCTGCCTTTGCATGCCCCAAAACCCCATCCAGCTCCTAGCCAAGTTTTGCTGCATGTTGTCAGATATATACAAGCCTTAACTGAGTTCCTTCACTCTCCTGCAATGGGGTAGGAGATGGGACTGAGATATGCCTGTAATTTACATACATTATTACTGTATGTCCCTGATAGCATGTATAATAATGTGCTATGTATCAGCCAAACACAGGAAAGACTCTCCCTGTTCTCGGGCTTGATCTCAACCTGTGTGACCCAGCTTGGTGCCTGTGCATAGAAAATGAACAGAACTGCCCAGATATTTAAGGATAAACACAAAGCTAAGCAGCACTTTCCTGGCCCAGAATCAAAGTATGAAGCAACTTGCAGGATCAAGACCTAGAGGAGCTCAGGGTCTAAGACATGAGACAAAGAGGTTGCTCCAAAGTCTGTTAAAGTCAAGGGAAGATTTCCCTTGAGTTCAGCCTGGCTTTGGAGTGGAAGCTAAAGGTAAGGAGAGGGATACATGCATGTACCTATCTACGCATGTACATACGTATATATAAGCATATGTATTATATATGTATATAACTATCTTCCTTCTTAATAGGTACTTCTTCTCTCCAAAGAATCTTCAAAGTAGTTGTTAACTGGACTTTTCTAGGAGATGTCACTGGGAGCTGCTAACACGAATCCACCAGGGAAGTGGATGCATTTCTGCAGCTGGCCTGCCCCTGTGCTCACAAAACACAAGCTGGCCGTTCTCACAAACACTTCATCACCCTCATTCACTCTATCTTGTGACCTTCTACCAAAATGCCTGCAATGCACAGCCGTGCTGTCAGGTGCCTGCCAGGTGAGGAACACAATGGTATGTGTCCTGGTATGGGAGACAAGCCATGGCTGGGAAGCATGGACCTTCCAAGAATTGGAGCCCTCTATCCTCCTTGAACCTAATGATAATGTTCATTCACTTCATCTCTTCCTCAGTCACACGATGCAATATCTATCAAGAGATTCATGGCATGGCCCACTCCCTCCTCCCACAAATCACATAGCCAGAATGAGAAGGAAGGGGGAAGGAACAGAAAATGAATGGTTGAAAAAAAAAAAATACAGCAAGGAATTATTCTGTGGGCACTGAAACTCCTGAGGACTGACTTCTCTGTCCTTCTGTCTGGATTTATGATGTCCAGGGAACTTTGCACACACACACGTATGCATGCACACACGTGTGCATGCTTACTCACACGCACACGTGCAAACATGCTGCAGCCTCTGCCTCTGGGAGGGCACTGGTCATATCTCTCCTCTACTTAACTGCCCATTTTTGTGAGAGTTGTGGGTATCCAATATCTTTGAGAACCTCTGCCAAATGAAGCTCATTAGGGCAGTAGGTTCAAATGTCATTAGGGGGACAAACAGCAGGATTGCTTAAGTCTTAGTTCATGCAGAAACCAGTTGTAAGAGATGGAGTAGAGGGGCAAGGTGTCTGAGAGCTCTTCCATGAGTCCCACCCTGCCCCCAGCCTGCCAGCCCCTCCGGAGCCACAAAGTGCAAGCCTTGATGGACATCAGTCCCTTTGCACAAGCTCTCCCCTCACAATTAAAGGTCTGCATTTAAAACACACTTTGGAAGGGCCTGAATTTCACAGAGAAGGGGGCCAACACTGGCTGAAAATTACACAAATTACGCCTGAGGTGTCTCCATCTATTCTCTCCTAACATTAATAATAAAGTCTAATTTAGCATAGTAGTGCCTAAGGCTAAGTTTGTGCCTAACTTAGCACCCAGACAGTTTTAATAGCAAAACCTATGTAGAGGCCTGAAATTTAGGCAGTTTAGAGGGATGTTCACATCACTTCTCTTACTCTTCCGTTATAATGTTGCCACCGTATTCTTCCGGCATCAAAGAAAATCCCAGGCATCTTTCCTGACATCTTTAAGATCAAGGAAATTTAAGATAAGCCAAACTCTTCCTTATTCACAGTAACAGAAACAGTCTGGGAATTTGAGGACTAGACAGTACAAGTGTGCGAATAAATTTGTACAGATCTTATCAGCAAGGTCAGCAGAACTATAAAAATCTCAAGGTCAGGGGAAGACAACATGAGTTGGTGACTCTTGCCACGGTGATTTCAGAATCGTGATTGGCCTTGAGGGTGGTCTCTGTCACGGTACCTCCAGTCGGCAGCTCATCACTGGTTACAAAAATCAGTCCAAATGACTATTTCTTTGACAAATGATGCTTCTGCAAGAGCACCTTTCTTGAATCAGCCTTTGCGTTGTAGGATAGCACCACAGAAAACCAAAAAGGAGAGACTTTTGAAGAAATACAAATTCCTTGTCCATGGGGTCCCACAGCTGTGGGCAGGATGAGCCGAAGGATTTCGGCATGATGGAGTTAGAGCATTTGACCTAACCTTGTTCATCCAGAAGTCAGGCACCCTACTAGTCATCTTGGTTCTCTTGATCACCAACACAGAGAAATCAGCTGCTACAAAGAGAGTCATTGCATCCAAAGATTGGCATCGAAGATAGGTCTGATGAATCACAGTGAGGAAGTGTCAGCTTTCATTCATTGACTAGAAAGGGAGCATGGATGACTACCTCAGATGAGATGTCCAGCTCTGAGATGGAGTATGATGACTCCTGCTCAGCAGGGCTGCAATGCGTAAGCATTACGTACGTCTCTACAATAGAGTGAACGAACCTAAACTCTTCACTCATGGTCTCTGTTGTACTGACTCACGTGTGTCCAGCTGCCCTGGCTGCTATCCTCACCCCTGTGTTGTTTTTATTTTTAAACAGTGAGTCAAACGTAACTCCAGCACAGCTTTTCCTCCTGTACCTCAGGCTCTGCTCAGTGACCCCGTACTGTACATTGAAATGGGATGTGTGCAGCCTGCCTCTGCCAGAGACTGTAGGAAACTGTCTTGTTTTCCAGCTTTCTGATTCTCATCTGTCCAGGTCACCAAGCTATTTGTTTAGGCTTGTGGAGGGCAGAGAATGGATATGATGTCCCATGTCCTAAGGATGTGCCTTAGCCCCTGACTTATCTTTTTCTCCTGGTTTATCACAGAGTCTGCAATTCATTAGATAGCCAACATCTTGCATATTGCCCTAGCCTTCTTGTACTAGAGATGGACAAAACTGGGCTCTTGCATGCAAGAATCCAAACAAGAGCCTGTATTGCCCTGTTTCTGGAGCTTGTGTGCAGGACAGAATTTCTTAATGTATTCTGTCCGAGTAGCAATGTCAGAGGCAACAGGAACCACCACTAGCATCCCTGTTGGTGGCAGACACCACCACTGTATCTGTGGCTGTAAATATATGCTAGACTATATGAGCCTTGAATTAGTTTCTGTACTACAGTTTGGAGACTCTTCTCGTAAACATGACATTTTACTTGTAATTTTAGTGGAGCTGTTAGAAAGCTGTACTGACAATGCACTGCCTTGTATTACGACTGAGTTTGAACCTTTCATTCACCAGGAGCCAGAGAGTACACATTGCATCAGCGGGACAGATGGACTCGATGCTCGTTTCTATCACAGACTTCCCATATGCCTGTGGGCAAGTTGCACCAAGGATTTCAGTGGCCACTGAATTAGCATTTCCCTGTCTGATTCCCAATGTTCTGCTAATGTGTCTTATCTGTTCTCTTTTAACTCAGTTGTTTGCTCCATCTGTGTGGACCGTATACTCTTTCAGGCAAAAACTGGTTCCCACTGTGTCCTTAGTCTTCTGTTGTAAGTGACTTTTAGGTTTTGCAATCAATCCACTAATATCCATGACCTGTCCTGTTAGAAAAAGCCTGTGATCCAGTAAGATCCTTCCTTATCCGGCTGATATTCTTGTTAGTAATGACTCAGTGCTAACTACCTCTTATATCCATTACTTCTTCACAGTTCTGATTTAGGTATATTTAATCCAGCCTGGGGCACATGGGGATGATTTCTGGATCGAATGATTTAATGATGGTAGAAGTTGTTGTACCTATTATTGCAAACACACAGTGGGATGCATCTTAACCAACCTAAGGTGCCTAATAGACAGCTAAATCTGTGCTGCTTAACTTCTGTTCACTCTACAGCCTGTGAGGATAAATAAGCACTTCAATAAAAGCAATAGAGCTAATCCACTTTTTCCCACATTCGGAATGAGCTAAGGGTGTTCATGGACCAGTCACTGCAATCCACTGACAAGGGGCAGCTCAATAAAATCTGTTAATTGGTCAGGTTGCAGCAATGCAGTCAATAAGTTTAAGGCATAAATGAAGAATTACGTGTCTAAATAGCCTTGCACTTCACTTCTTATGCCCTTTTCCACTTAACCTCGTATTGTTTTGTCTGAGCACTTCCACCAGCAAATCTTTCCGGATGGTGACCAAACCACACCTCTGCTAATGCTGCAGCAAAACAGCTTTCAGGCCCTGGAGATCAGGCTGCCACTTTCTTTGTAGTTTTACACTATTTGTAAATGGGAGTGTATCCAGGCCTTGAAAAAAAATCAGCACAATTTGTTCAAACCAGCTGGTGAATGGGCTAGGCTGAACTGAGCTTCCCAGTCCCTGGATCCCTCACTGCCAGAAAATAATAGATTATGTTTGTGTATATCAACACACATTTCAAAACACCTTTAGTCCATCTTCCTAGCATCTACACATCTTCAGAAGGGCCTTCTGAGGAGAATGGCTCTCCACCACCATTACAAAGCCAATCCACAAGGAGAGGCAGCACTCCTGTGGTATGCAGGATCAAATGAGGTACGCAGCTCTCCTGGTCTGGATCGGTAAGGCAAATTATTTCATGACAAACGCATCTGGGCTGCTCTTCCCATGGAAGAATGTGCAAGAAATTGATACTTCATAAGAATTTCCTTCAAACACCCTTCTGAGATATGGGATTTTTGCTCAGCTCTTTCATGCCTATGTGGAATGCAACACCAGGACTTCAAGTGATGGGTTTTTAATGGTAATTTTGTCGCTAAAAACGTAAAGCAATGCCCACCAGGATTTTCAAAAGAGTCTTCCAATGGAAGTATCCTCTTTCAGTATTCTACGTGTCTAGGTAAATCATTAAATGCCTAGATGCTCCTAGCCTTTAGGAGTGTATTCAAAGAGAAAAAAAAAAAAAANGTCTGACCTAGTCATCCAGGATCCTCTTGCAGGCAATGGTGAGAAAACTGGCACAGCTGGAATGTGAGTCATCTCATCCAAAAGTAAATGTCTAACATACGTCAGATGAGTTGCATCCTGTTTCTCACCAGTAACTCTAAAAGACACTTGGCTAGAGACTGCTAAAGCTGCAAGTTGATTCTTCCTCCAGAAGGGTTAGGAATCAAACCTGCATCTCCCCAAAACCAGCATTAACCAGATTTTTATGCCTCTAAAGGAACTGTGGGTCTCCCAGTAAATTCTACAGGTCTTATCTGATGCCTAGTGGTGTTTCTCCAGTCTTCACTGGGCTTCGGATGGGGTCCTACCTGTTTAGCAAGAGCTTAGACCATCCCATTTCTTCCCGGCTACTGTAGGCTTGTAAAAAAAATGGAAATGCTCCCTTAAGCGTGTCCTTCAGCCCGCAAAGGATTTAGAGTTACTTTCTGTCATGCCACACAACACTGTCTAGCAACAGGCGCTATTGTTGTTCTTCTGGGGGCAGAGGGACAAACTGAATGGTAGGCTTGGCAACTGTTCAAGGAGTTTTATTCCTGCCTTCCCACCCCTTAGTAAATATCTCTATTAGACAAGGTGCACCCTTTTGGAAGCAGAAGAAACTCCTGCTCTGCTCAGTGCAGTTTGGCTTCATTTCACAGGCTTGGCTATAGCAGAGATGGGCTCTGCCTTTTCTCGCTGCTCCATCCCACAACGTGAGTTCTGTTGAATAACAGCAACTCCTTGGAAACCTGAATGTGCGTAACCTCTGCTATAAAACTGCATTTTCCAAAAGAAATGTAGAGGAAATACGAACTTGGCAAGTGAAATTAAGAGGTATAGACTGAGAAAAGAGAAAGGGGTTTGATTTCCGAGAACTGAAAGTAAAACAAAGTCAGAGTAATTCTCTGAAATGCAGGTACAACTCTCGCATTAATAAGAGTGACCGTGTCCTCCGCTGAGATAACTGTCATGATAGGGAAGCAAGAAAGCCATTTGATATCTCTTTTTAAAAAGTTTTGAGATGAAGTTCTATTACAAGCTTGAGTCAATGACTTGTGGATGCGGTTGGAGGATGGTGGAAGACTCTGGATGTGTTTGAGGATAAGGAGCACTAGGAAGATGTATTTGTGCTCCGGAGTGTGCTGGATTAGAGGCAGGATTAAATACCTTACAGAGAAAGCTGCACAACACTTAAACTGCTTAGGCTTTCAGCAGCTATGCTGAGACATGACAAAATAGAAGTTGGTGTGGATTTGCTGAGGAGAGGGGTGGCCTAGAGGTTTTTAGTACCCGCCTGAATGGCATGCATGTTCCTGCAATAGCATACCATGGCTGCACCCATTCCAATACACCAGTGAGCACTGTTCACTAAAGAGCTTGTTAAAATACAGGAATAAGATGGAGAAAAAGTCCATGGCTTGATTTTAGCCATGTGAAATTATGTCAGGCAATGGGAGTTAGAAACAGAGCTCATATTTTAATGGCTAGGAAATAGGCAAATGAGCAAACTCTCAAAGGGGATTTCCTGTCTTGGTTATAATCTCACTAAACCTGGATGACAGTGGTGGAGATGTCTCTGAACTCATTGCCTCAACTCCTCCATAGTCTCAGAGGATTTAACCAGTCAAGCTCAGGCGAAGGACTGAGATATGAATTGCACCATAAGAAAGTGCCCATTTCTGCCCATCAGTGAAAGGAGCCAAGAGCACCTGGCTTGGATGGAGACATCTAAATTGCAGACACATTATGGGTAAAATGAATTCCACCCAAGGCTTTGCTCTGTTGCCTGCAGATAGGCATCAAGTGCCACTGAGATGCTCTCGGTTTTTTTTGACTGGCCTCCATCTGCTGCTGAGAAAGGAGCATGTCGTCAGTAGATCGTATACAATCGCTGCCAGGCCTCTGAGGACAACCAGGATGCCATCAAGCATCTTAACTGAAGGTAGAAGCTATGCATGGGCTCCTGATGGGAACCTGGGCATCTTCATTTTTGGACTAGATGTCTTCCCTGGAAGACATGCTTAAACTGAACACTAGGGTTGATACACGGCAACCAGGAGAGTTTCCAAACCTGTGACAGACATGAGGCCAGGCCAGAAATGTGAGGGTCTACCATGATCTGAGCTTGAGCAACCCCTGAGGCACTCTCTGAGCCTTGTAGGCAAACCTGCTCCAACACACTTTGAGCCTACAGAGCCCCCATGGAAGAGGAGAAATTACCATCCCAGACACCTGGGATGCCTTGCGAGGCCTGCGATGTGAGAAGGGAACCAGCCCATGTGCTATGACGTGACCTTGTTGATGAAGCCTGAGAGCGTGCAAAGATGCAATAAGAGAAAAGCATTTCATGCCAGTAAAGTGTGGAGGAATATCCATGTTGGAAAAGTGTAACAGCATCGCTGCTAAGAATTATCACTATACCAATATAAAGCATAACTGGCTATTATTTACACCAGAACAGAAACTGTGATGAGGAGACCAAAGGCACCTTGAACTCCTTTCATGGCCCAGGCTCTACAAATGCAAAGCGCTCTCTGGGTATCAGCAACATCCAAGTGGGAAGGGGACTGTGAATATGCAGGTGACAAACAAGGAAAAGAGACAAACAACATCTTTGTGATGCATAACGCTCTGCCCTGATTTACAGGGCAGGGTTTTTAGAAGCAGTGCCCTATGTTAGGAGTTCGGAACAAGGGAGTTAATGTATCCGTTCTTCTTCCCTTCCCTTGTTTTTTGCAAGCACCAGTAGAATTTGGAGTGAACTGATGAATTTTTACATGTTTTGCTAAGATGATAACAGGACTTAAAGCAAACCTTGCCACTTTTAAAGGGACAGGAGGGGTGAAAAGCATTATGAATGGCCCAGGCTAGTTGGAAACAGTTGGCATAGACAGTGTCAGGAGCGGCTTTTCTGCAAGACCAACCCTGGGCCTGATCCAGCAAAGCCCTGGTGGACACCTCATGGAAGGGCTCCTGCCCTTACAGACTTTCCTGAGTATTCATGTCCTTTCAGTATTAAGCCCCGCTGAACTGTCTTGGCTCTTACAGACCCTGGGCCTTCATTTGGCTCTCAGTGGTGTCAGCAAAGCAGAGATGGGTTTATTGTGACAGGATGGGAAGAGCTCTTGCTGCAGCCTTGGGGCTGTGCTCAGCCTTAGCTGAGCACGTGGACAAGACGTACGTGCTCTGGCCAATACTTCTCCCCCTGCTATTTCCCCTTCCTTTCCACTATATTTCAGTGGTTTTAACTGGCACCATCACCCCAGCACCTGCCACCACCTGACTGGGTAGAAAGCACCAAGCTCCACATCACCAGAAGGCAGTGGGTGCCTATTTTGAGCATAGAAAGCCCTTCTCCTTCTTTGCAGCAATGGTCCCCAGACCTCCTGCACACTCCACCTCCCCTCTTCCCAGCTGCACTCTTTGGCCCCACAGGGTTTCCTTTGGGATCCAGAGCAAGATCATGAGTCCAGTCGTGTTCTGGGAAGGAAATTTCAATGTGGATGTTGGTGGGAGTAGGACCGGTCCATCCCTGCTTGCAGGAGGCCCTGGGGATGAGACTGAGCGCTCCTTGCACAGCCAGCTGTGTTCATCCTACTGCACACAGCTCAGCTGTCCAAACGTAGCATCTGTGACTCAGGATTCCCCCTGTGACACACTGTGTAATGCTTATTAAGTGCTGTCATTATGCCTAATAAAGCCCTTTGAAATGCGGCCGGGCTATCTGAATCATGCGAGGAACGCAAGCACAAATGCTGAGCAAGGGGGAAGCGGGCGCATCAACCCATGGTTGTCCCATTGGGCTTTTCTTGCACTCCCATACACGCAAAGCTCTCTGTGAGGTCTAGCACAGAACAGCCTCCTTTCCCTGGCTGCTTTGCACCCGTGCTAAGCACTAGTGACGCGGGAATAGGTGCAGAGACTGGCAATCCCTGTCTGGGAAAGCAACAGCATTGCTGCAGGGGTGGAGTGGCTCCACAACTCATTCCAGTTGCAGGAACCGGGATGCAAGCAGGAAAGGGATCCCCTAGATTTGGGATGGAGACACCAGTGAGTCAGCCTCATTTCCCCTGGTACAATCAGCAATTCTTGACTTTTCTTTCCCAGGAGGGACCTCAGACTCACAGCAAAAGTCAAGGCTCCTCCAGCCTGACCCTTTAGAGGGAACAGTCAAAAAGTCTTTTTGGCCAACAGAAAACAGGGCTATGGCCATCCCCCTGTTCTAACTACTCTACCTACAGCAGGCCTAGCTGCAGAGCCAAGTCTGGAAAAAGAAATGCCACGTGCACAAGTGAAAGGGCTCATCTAGGTGGCACAGGAGCTCAGAGAGAACAGGACCCACTTATTTCATTAATGTGTACTGCCCCTGAAGCAGACACTTCCCTACCCTGCCCTGGTGCTGTGCACTGCAATAGCACCCAAGGACATGGGGCCTGTGCAGAAAAGTCTTTAGAAAGAAGAAAAGACCTGCCTTCCCTCGGTGAACCAGATGATAACCAAGTGTCTCGGTGCTACACCCAGACCTGCTGCAGGCTCATTGCAAGGTCCAGGGCAGGGCCTTTAAATTCTTCTGTCCCTGCTTACCCACCTGAAAAATAGGAATAAGTAACATCCTCTCCTTTCCTGTGCACATATCAGAGCTTAAGCCATGTTAGTAGGTGCTCAAAGGTTTTCAGGTGAGAAGTCTTAGAGGTGTTCAAATGTCTGTAAAGGACATATTTTGCCTCTGGGGTTACCTGAAAAGGGCTGGGGAGCAAAATGATTCACTTTTCCTTATCTGTCTTAGGAAAGGCTTGCTTGTTTGAAGCAATGCCTTCGTTCAACGCTTTGAATATCAAGTTGCTGGTTTTCAGGTTAACTTATCTAATAAAGTTGTCTTAAAATTGAAAGAAAAAAAATCAATGACTATGTAGCGGGACAACACAATTTATAAATTGAGTCTAAAATCTGAATAGATGAGGGCTCTTCTTTAGCACACACAGGGGTTTCTTGCTAAGACCTTGCAAAATTTTCAGTTCCTGCCATGAGAAAGGCTTCTTGTGTGACCTTGGTCCAGCCACTTAATCTTACCAATACAGCTCCTCCATGCCTGGACTATGCCAGCAGCAACATAAATACCATTAGAGTCTGTTTCTCCAGTCCCACCACAAAAAAATGGAGGTGGGAAAATATTTCCCTTACCCTTTGCACACTATACCCTATGCATGGACCGGGCAAGGGCTGTTTCTTACCGCTTACATCTACATAGCAAGATCCCTCAACCCAGTTGCCCTCTACCCCCATTGCTGCTTGGGTGCAAATCACCCATGCTGTGCTCCGGAAAATCCTAGCTGGTGGGTGAGTTGGTATCTGAAAATAGGCTAAAACATCATTCCGTGATTATACGCTGCCTGGCAAAACAGGACCATGTAAGATACTGTTGTAACATAGGTACATGTATATAAAGACAATTCCCAAGCCTTGGGGCAAGGGTGGGAGAGGGCTGCATGCACAGGGCTTGCACCGCATACAGCCGAAATGCAGCCACCTCTGCAGAGGAGCACGACAGCTGCTTAACATCGCACCGCAAACTGCCACAATAGCAGAGGAAATGAAGATGAATGCCATCACCTCGGAAATGTCAAAATCCTCAACTCCGGCTAATCGAGCAGAGAGAAGTGGGTAGATGTAATTCATATTTCTGAGCTCTAGAGATTGCTTTTAGGAGCTCTGGTGCCAACGCACACGGCTCACGCTGTCCCTTGGGTGACCTTCCACGGCTCTGCCTCCCTCCTGGCTAACGAGGGATGATCATCTCTCACTTAACACGGTTGCTCTCTGCCAAACCTAAGCTGTGCTTTCTCAAGTGCAGAGCCTGCCAAGACTCAGCTTGGTTCTCCAGGATTTGCAACAAAAGGAGAACCGCGGTTCTTATGGGATCCAGAACCTGGCCTGACTTTCACCCACCCCAGTGCAAACCGGGGGCTGTTCCACCTACCCCGAGGGGGACAGATCCCAGGAGACACCTGAACCAGGTCACAAGCCAGGACTTCATCCGTGCACTGCTTTTATTGAGGCGATGCCATCAAACTCTGACAGGGACACATTCAGGTGTTGCACCTGCCTATTGCTGGAGTAATGCCACCGGGTTACTTGTCTTTCTGTTGGCAAGGCTCCCTCCCACCCTGCTCCCTTGCGCTTACATTTCCTGAATCGCAAAAAATAGAGATGGAAAGATCTTTTAGATCACTTTCGCCAGCCCTCATGGACTGTAAAGTGGCTACTGCAGGACATCACGGGCTTTGGCCAGCTTCATCTTACATGAATAATTCAACCAATAGAGCTTCTGTGACCAGTCTTGGGGAATAAGCAATAAGAAGCCAAGAGCAACCACAGGCCACAGCCAGGAAAATATTCCTAACACATGTCCTTCACGTCCACTTTCCAAATACCAGCCTGGCGTCTCCAGTACCACTGCATTCACTCTGCCACTAGTGGTTATGGCCCATCTCCTTGACCAGTTCGTTATGGGGCCGATCTCCTCCCACCCCACTTAGGATGTGATACAGGTGTTACAGAGAGCAGCAGAGACAGGAGCTCCACCACAACCAGCAGAACAGAGGAAGGGACAGAGATTGCTGCCTAAAGCGATGCCACCACATGAGGTCCCAGCCAGTGCCTATCTCCTCCCGCGAGACATCCTCTCCCAGTCCCTCTCCAGGCACATGCTTTAACCATCCGCATCCCTCAGCATGCACCAAGCTGCCTCGCACCCCAGGAAGAACAACATTTGAGATGCCAGCTGGCAGGTTCCTCCCATGGTGAAGAGGTCTGCCTGTACCTCTAATTCAGCCCAGAGATCCTCTCCCGTGATCATCTCCCCTAGTGCCAGCCTCCTGGGCTCCAGAAGGTTAAGAGCCCCAGCGCTGAAGCTCTGTGTTATTTTTTATTGCTGTTTTTTTCCTCCTGAACAAAACCCTTCTCCCTTCTGAATCCTTTCTGCACTCTGGCACTCCTCAGACCAAGACAGGCCTCATGCCACTGATTAAAAAATAAAATAAAATGCTTTTTCCACTCCATGTGCAGTCAGCCAAGGCAGCGCAAGTTAGCTGGAAAAAGTTTTGATTTTGTTTGTACTGCTCCTGTGACTCCGCACGGACGCCAGACCCCCACAGGACAGGGGACAGGTTACATCTAATCCTCCCCCACCCATCAATCCTGCTTCTGAATTTCCTAAGTTTTCCTTCACTCACTCTGGTCTCTCTTCTTTTTTTAAAAACAAACCAAAAAATGAACAGCACTAACATTTGAAAAAAGACGCCACATTTTCGCTCTTAATCTGGGCCCCTGGGTGTGGAAGAGCCTGTTGCTGCTACCAGTAGCTCCTTTAGGTTGAACACCACAACGCTGCGCTGCGTTGGAGAAGGTCCCACAGGGTTCCTGTGCCACAATAAATCACGCCAGCGCATCCCTAAAAACTTGCCACATCTGTCCCAACGGGAACCGGTGCCCTCTTCTTTTATTATGTTGAAAATCATTATTTTTAAAGCCTATTTCATCCCTCTCTGTAAATAAGTTATTTGGGAATTTTCCCTTTTTAAGAAGCTCCGGGAGCTTTCCACCCCATCATCGCTGAAAGGATGTGGATGGAGTGTGAGAGCATCACTGCTCTGAGGGATCTTCTCCCTTTTGCTCCACTGAACTTTTCCCGAAGGGACCACGCATCTGGGTCTGTGCAGAGGCCACTGGCACTGCAGGGCCTGACTTTAAACAGGTACCCCTACGCCGTGGTGAGAACAGCAATTTAAACAGCTCAGCCGAGTAAGGAGCTCTATTTAGAGGTAGACAGAAATTACAGGAACAGACACATGCCCACTTGCTCCCCCTGACAAATACACACTTGATGTTTCCCCTAATTTCTTTCCTTTGGGAGAATAATTAACCAGAAAACTACAGGAGAGTGTCATTTCTCAGCCCCTGCTTTGGCTCAAATTGTCTTGAAGCTGAAAGCAGTGTAAGTATCCATAGCTCTGTGTGCTTTAGGATGAGTTTACGCTTTAATTAGAAACTATTATTTAGGGGCACAATTTGGGGTTGGTAAATTACAGATTTTCTGCTGTAAGCAGTCAAGTCGCTATGAGCTAATATCGGGGAGGCTTTAAACAGAGGTGGTTGAAATGACACGTTTGTTGCTTGCACTAACAGACTAAAAAATTCCTGGCCTTCTCCGCAGTCCTTTCAAAGAAGAAAAATGACAAAAAAAACCCCAAAAGAAAGAAAAGAACGAAATTAAATTAAAATAAAATAAAGAAGCACGGTCGATTTGCTAAATCAGCTGATTTGGAAGCAGGCTGCCCTTGGCTAGGAGAAAAGAAACCTCACTCCCGATATTGGGATGTGCACGGGTGCGTCCGGGGGGCCCCCGGCCGCCCTCCTCTCCCATCTCCAGGGCTGTCCCCCAACTCCAGCCATGGGGGTGGCCGTGGGTTTATATCTTGCTTGAGGATAAATGCAGAGGGCAAGGGGGTGTGAGGGGGAATTTAGGCAGCCAATGTAACAGCACCCAGCCTCTCCTCCGACTCCCCCACCCCAATCAAAACCTCCTTTGCATTTCCATGGCCTAAGGGGGCTTGCTCTCTTTGAGACAGAAACGTCTAAAACCGCTGGTTGGCAGCGGGGAAGGATGGAACGGGGGGGACAAAAACCCCCAAACCCCCAAAGACTCGCCGCTGCGGTCCCCCTGCACACACCTGATGCCTCGGCTTGGGGAGAGAC
>WAAD01012707.1:308954-347752 GCA_013389945.1 Fregata magnificens
GTAGCTCTCTTAAAAAGGACCCAATCAGCACTTATTGCCAAAGGGAGAATTCTGATGCTTTGGCTTGTTCTGTCAATCAGGAGCGCGAAGTCAGGAATGAGCTAATTGCAAGGAGATAGTGTTTTAATACTCATTAGGGGGCACGTTGGCCCACAAGCCAAGGGATAAAATGTAGTTTTAAAAAGGGGAAGGAAGATTTAGGGGGTTTAAATAGACAGGGGGGACCCCTGTGGATTTGGGTAGCTATAACAACCTGCCCGGATTTCACTCCCTGGGTCGAAGCTACTAAAATGCAAAAAAAAAAAAAAAAAAAAAAAAAAAATTCTGTATTGAGGAAAATTTGCTCAGAAGCTGGATTCCCACCTTGAATGTTTCTGTTTTCAACGAAGACAGGGTTGGTGCAAATAAANAGTTTGCTCCTTCTTGCTATTCTGTCTTCTTCTCAAATCCCCATTTCCTCACAGTGACGGTCGGGATGCATTTGAACTAAGTTTCTAGAAACTTTCAGCTGGTTCTTTTTTTTTTTTTTTTTTTTTTTTTTTTGCCTCCTTTTTTCATTAAAAAAAAAGACATGCACGCACACACACAGACACGCACACCCCCACAGACATGCACACCCCTTCCCCACCAGTCCAACCAGCCAGATATCCAAGAGCTCCACCGAAGACATCTGCTAAGAAATCAACTTCTTCCATGCAAATCTCAATAAGGCTCATCCAGATCATCACAATTTGCAGGAGTCCCAGCCCCGGACTTTGCGAAGACGCTGCGGCAAATGACTTCATCCACCAGATCCACCCCACAGGGCACTAGTAATTGATCTCTTTTTTAATTTCTTTCTCTACATATTGTAACAATTTCTCTCCTTTCAGTGGCGGTGGCAGGGGGTGAGTTGGGGTGGATTGCGTGGTTCCAAAAATCTGCAGGTTTTCGGCGGGGTGGAAATAAGACCAAAAAAAGATCATGATTAGTATTATTATAAAGATGTAGCTCCTCGAGACTGGGTACACACTTAGATTTGCTGCTCCTCTGGAACATATCGTTTAAAGCTTGTTGTATCTGTGAGCAAGTGTCAGCCAGCTGACAGGCTTTCCCCTTACCCTGGGTCATTTGAAAGGGGGCTGGAGAGGCAAAGACGAGGGGATGGAGGCACTGGATGAGCTGGGAGATATTTTCTCCCTGGAATAACAACAATGATTCTCTTTTACGTGATTTTTTTTTTTTGGTGGTTGTGGCTGCTGCCTGTTGGGTTTTTTACTGGTTTTTGTCACCTTTTTTTTTTTTTCTTTAGGAGAGAGAGAGAACTGGATGAGAATTTATTTATTTGTTTGAGTTTATTTTATTTTATCTGTGAATCAGAAAAATTCTGTGGCTCACACGGAACAAAGAGAGGTACAATTTTTAATGACTTTGTTGGAGGAAGGCTTGCAACCTTGCATTAGCTCAAATCAAAATGCGTTTTCTTTCTCATTAAGAATTGCATATATATTTTCCCTTAGTAGGGAATATTTCTATTTACACACACAGAGCTTTATATGCATATATATAAAGATATGTTTGTGTTTAGCTAGATGGAGAGATATATTCATTCTAGTGAAATTATACTAGAAATGCAGTTCATTCGGGGATATTTAAATCATTGGGAATTTGGCAGGGGTCGGGCCCTGATTATTTTCTTTAGGGTTGGATGACAAGTGATTGCAAATGTGAGCTCTGGCAAGTGCTCCGAGATCTAATCGCCCCGTGTAGCCAAGCTCGAGTCGATCTGAGCAGCTTCTTGCTTGCTTCCAGAGGAGGAACGGATGCTCTCTCCGGCTCTCGCAGCAAATCCCTGTGGTGTCGATGCTGCAATTATATTGAGTGTAGTAAATCCAACCCCCCCCGACCTCCTTCAGTGCCTCCCCACCCCAAAGGAGCCAAAGAGGCTGGAGAGGAAGAAGGGAGTTTTATTGCATAAGGTAGGACGAGGAAAAGGAGGAGGGTGGTGGTGTGTGAAAAATCATCTTAAGGACTTTCCCTCTGTATTAGAGAAAATCCCATCCAATTATAGCATTACTGGAAAGAACCAAACGCTGAGACTTTCAAAGGAGGGGATTTCTCTGTCTTTTCAAGTGAAATTGCTCACACTGCAGACTGGAACACACACACACACACACACACACACACAGAGACGCTCAGACACCAGCACCCGCCCGGGTGCAGGGGTCCCGGCAAACCGGGGCTGGACGGGGAGCAAGGGGCAGGACACACATCCCTTCCAGGGGTCGAGCTAATCTCCCCTCCTTTTGTTCCTGGGGAGAGATTTAAACATCCCCCAAAGCCTCTGCCCCTCCCACCAGGAAGCACCAGGCAACTTTACCTGAAGGTACAAATTCAGCCACTCTCCCTTTTCCTCTTTGCTTTGCAGCTGCAATTTGGGGAGGATGGAGATAATCCACTTTGTCATAGGCACACACACACACGCACACGCAAGCGGGATGGTATTGATTTCTTCAGCAGGCAGCATTGCTACTTACTCTGACACCAACTGCTTTTAATTACACTGATAAAAAGGTAGTCGGGTGAATAATAGCTATTCCCGTCACTGGGAACACTACTGTAGATTAGTTATCTATTATCAATGTTACCTTTGAACCACAGCCCTTTAAGGGCCAGATTTTGCAGTCCATTAGAGTCAGTAAAAAGACCGTCGCGGGCTTTACGGATATGAGACTCCTGGCATCTGGCTGCCCAAATCTGCAGTGTTTTCTCCCAACAGTTGGTTTTAGGGCCTGATGTCAAAACCTGGTTAAGCTCACCCATGCTGGCCCATTGGTTTCCATCCCTCTCTCAAGTATTTGGACCCGCATTCAGACATACGCTTCGGAATGGGCAGGATCTGGCCCTCGGTGGGGTGACAGCAGCATGGCTTTGGCTTCTTTGCTCTTGGCATTGCTCATCAGTGCCCAGGGAGAAGTTCTGAGGGAAGTCGAGGTTGCGGGGTTGTGAATCCTCAGTGGTAGACACCAAGTCTCAGTCCTGGTGGAGCTGCAACCTGCCTTGCACAGATTTTCCACAGTCCCCATCCTTACACAAGCAAAGTGAACACCAGTTTTGGTTCATGACTTCCCCAGGAGGTGAAGATCCATCACCCTGACTGTCAAATGGGAGAATAAAGTCTTCACCATGCTCGCAGCCATGGGGCCAATTCCTCAGCTCCAAAAGCCTGCTGTGAAAGGAGGTGGGTAGCTTCAGTTATCAAGCCGGGACAGGGAAAAGGGGATGGGAGGGCATGGAGCAGACCTCATCGTCATGGGGTTGGAATGCCTTATAAAGGCATTGCAAGCTGGTCCTATCTTGCTTACTCATGGGGATGGCCCAGCTGGCATCTTCAGGGCCCACTTGAGTGTGTAAATAGAGCTGGATTTAGAAACATGACTGCTTCGCGGTGCAGTTAGTCACAAGAGGGAACAGCTGTGCTCGCCCGTGTTCAAAAAAAGGCAAGTCCAGGGTGCTTCCACCCCAGAGACATCTATGTAAACAGATCAGGGGCAAGGAGAGGAGGTTTGGAGGGATCCAGGCAGACAGGAAGGCGAGCAGACCGGTGCAGTCCAGTCCGTCACACTTCTCAAATACTCTTTGTGTCCCTTCTCTTGCTCTCCTTCCCCCTCTACCCTACATGGAGAAGACTCGTTATGGCTGCAGGATGGGAAGATCATCCTCACTGAGAGCAAACATGGAGCCAGGGAAGATTCCTCGCAGGGCAGAAGGGTTTGCTTATTTTTGGTGGAGGACAGAAGTGCATTCTGCCCCTTCCCTCTTTAATATTTGAATTCCCACTAGTAAAATCTGATTCATTATCTGCTTCTGCAAATTGCAACTGAAACTAGTTCTTGCTGGAAGATGGTTAATCTTCCTCATTTGCAATTTGTCTGGTGGTTGCCTCTTCTCTGGTCTCTAAAGAGGCACAAATAGCAATGAACAAATTGCACTGTCTGCCCCACACATCACTCTCTGGTTGCAGTGGTCTCCATAGTTGGGTATAGCCACCATGGCAGTGTGAGAAAGCCACGGCCTATTTTTCCTTCCATGGCAAGAAGCCCACACTGCAGCACGTTGTGACAATGGGAACACCAGTAAATCCCCACCAGGCAGCTTTGTAACCCACCCTCCATAAAGCCAGCCCTGGTGAGGAACCCCAATTGCATGTAGGAGTTGCTACAGACATCTGAAGACCCAGATACCAAAACATGCTGTGAGCACTAAACCTCCTCCCTCTACTGATGCTTGGAAAATATCATATAAATGCTGGGATCCTAGATGCCTGGGCGCCGGGTTGCTGGAGGCCTGGGTTTGCCACGGGCCCGTTGACTTATGGCATGTCATTCTGCTTCCCTCTTTCATTTTGCCTCTGTGCCTTTTAAGGTCCCTGAAGACTGAGACCCATGTCATCCATGTCATCCGTACATCTTGACCAGGAGTCACAGCACTACAAATAGCGACAAGGTAGGTTAATATGGATGTCATCAGATGTGGAGAATGAGACGGAAGATGTGTAATGGCTGGCTCATGATGTGATTCAGTGGCAGAACTGGTGAAAAGATGGATTTTGCTGGTAGATTCATGTCCCCTCTTCAAGACACCTCTCTCTGTGACCAGCTGGTTTTACTGAAGAAAGGTCACTGATGTCCAGAAGCGGAGGTTGGTCGGTGCTGGAGATGGAAAGGGTTTTTAGAAATGTGCCAAATACACTAGTAGCATGGATTTCACCTTGCCTGACTACAGCTGTCTGAATCCTACTTGCATAACGTTGGCTGCCTCCGTGGTCAATGGTGCAGTGGAGACCTGAGCAACTCAGCCCACTGTAGATACTAGTCTGTGGTAGGTGGGGTGAATTGCTTCTGGAGTTGCATTTCTCTCTGTTTGGGGTCTAGTTTAGACTTGGTGTCTAATCTTCAGATGGCTCAAGTTAGGTGAGATGCCTACAGGTGGTTGCCTCTTCTCTGGTCTCTAAAGAGGCACAAATAGCAATGAACAAATCAGGAGCACATTCGAGACGGGTTTCTCAGCTCTTTAGGCTGCAAGATGTCCCCAACTGCAAGGGGACAGCATAGGTTTGACACTGCCTACAACAGCTTTGGCTATGGCTGCCATGTGCCCAGCTTATTCTAGGCCAACGGCAGACTGGGATTTTGGCTGCTCCTGGATTCCCATCAAAGCATTTCTACATAAAGGTGAAGGTAGTGGTGTCCTCTGAGCACAGTGCTCGGAAGAGAAATAGGGGATGGCTGAAAGCTTAAGGTCGAGTACTGATATGTCCCCAGGAGGATAGGGAGGATTAGATACACGGCATGGCTTTCGTTTAATGGAGGTGGAGCACCCAAAAAGCTGCACTGCAATGTGCCAGATCTTTTGCAGAGTAGGCCAGATCTGTCGTGGGTGATGATCCTTTCCTTTGGACTTTTATATACAGTATCTTCTGTCACCTCACCTTGGGTGAAAAAAAAAGTTATTTTGAGGAGGGTTCCTCTCTCATATTGCCTGTGCCTCCAGCTATTACCTGCAGGCACTGGTGCTGACTCTGCTTCTTCCATGCCAGGCTCTGAAGAGCATGTCTTGGCCATCAATGAATGCCAGGCTTTGAAGAGCATGTCTTGGCCATCAATGAGCTGCTTTAGAAAGGCAGTAGGTGGTAAGGCCAGGCCTTGAACTGGTGGTAGGGGCTCTGCTCTTGCCTTTGCCACCAGTCTGTGGTGTGACTTTGTGCAAGTGACTTCACTGGTATAGGTCAGGTCCCAGCTGGGTTGGTCTCCCTGAGCCGGTCACTTCTTTAGGAGAGGACACCTGCCCTGCTACGGCTTGAACGACAGCAAGGCTCAAGGTGAAACTTGGGGGTCTCTGACACCTCCTCCTCTTCCTTCCCTCCATCTCCTGTCCCTCGGTTGCCTGTCCCTTGGCTGGCAGGGATCAGGCAGGCACCTGCCTTGCCTGTCTCCTGCAGGAGAGGTAGGACTCTCACTGGTGTAGCTTTGGCCCACCTAGTGGTACAGCAGGAGAACAAACCTGGAGAGAAAAAAGCATGGACCAAAAATGCAGCCAGTGCACAGGGATCTGCAGCACCAAGGCTCTGGTTTCCTTTCCCCACGGCGGAAATATTGGCAGAGCCCAAGATGGGGAAGGGGCTTGTCTCTGTGTCCCTGGTGGGATATCAGGGAGGCCTGGTGGGCAGAAGGATGGTAGCATCTTGCCTTGGAAGGTGGGAGGATGAATTGTGGGTGCTACCTCTTCCGTTGCCTCCTCCATGCATGCTCAGGAGGGATCAGTGCTCTGGGACGGTGCCACCACGCAGCTATTTCCTTGTCACCTGCACACTCAGCAGCACAGGGTAGGTGGGGACACCAGCACCCCTGGCCCTGGCCTTCTGTTCTGGTGAAAAGTAGGTACACAGGCAGGCAAAATATCTTCTGAGAGTCATGGTGGCAGTTAGAAATAGCATGGGTTTCACCCAAATTTCCCCTAATAAATAACAACAGAAGGGAACTGAACATGTGTATCCAGTTTTATTAGACAGCAGTAGCAGCCAAGAAGTCAGTGCCATGTCTATGTTCAGATAAACATTTCCTTTCACTGTCCCTTCCTCCTAAACCCACTGAATTTGTCACCTTCAACTCTCTTCTCCAGAGCCTCTCACAGCCCCTCGGGGTTTTGGCAAGAGGAATCAGTGCTCTGCTCAGTAGGTCCATTTGCTGACGGCAAGGATGACTTTTCCAGGTGGTCTCCACCAGCCATTGCCTGGTTGTTGCAAAGTCACTTGGTGGAGACCGTCCTCTGACAAATGGGTGCTGTGAAGGATAAGTTGGGATCTTCGTCACAGGATGAGATTTGGGGAAAAACAATTTATTTTGAAGGCAAACCGACCATTTGAAGGCAAACTTAACTCCCTGAGTACATAAAGAGCAGTCCTGCTTTTCTGGTACACTGAGAACTCCAGATTCGTAGAGGAAATAACCCAAAATAGGAACTGAAGAATCTGATCAGTGTAAGTTTTCCCTGAAGGACTCTAATTCAATAAATGTATACATAACCTGAGCCCTGCGTGCGTGATGTGTGTTTGCTTATGAGGAATTTCTCTAGGCCGGATTCAGATTAAAAACCTATTAATCAGCAGTGGAAGCTGATAATCTCGAGGGGTCCAAACCTGCTATTATCTATACAAATAGCCATTCATTGGACGACGCAGGCTTAGATGCTTATAGCTGTGGAAAATGAAATCTTTCCAAGAGAGCAATAATAACCACCCGCTTTCTTTGAGAGAAACATCTTAGGCTCTGGTATTTTGGCTCCTGGGGCAAATCCTGCATCCCTTTCTGGAGACAACCATCTCACCAAATCTCAGCATCTAAAAGGAGGATGGCAATTTATTAACGGTTACTATTATCCAAAGGGAGCTCGTGCCCTTGGAAGTGAAGCGCCTTCGATGGGTGGAAAGAAATGTCCTTTGGGGGTGCTTGTTTTCTGCCCCCCTTTTAATTAACTACTGCCTAGACAGCTACCATCACCTATGTGCCCAAATCTTGAAAGCTAAAGTCAAGCAAGGTGGTTCTCGGTATTAATAGTACCACAATGAGCATTGCTACAAATGCAATATTGCTTGGTCTCAGAGGAAAACCACAGGAGCAGAACAGAGCTTTTGGGGAAGATTCTGTCCAAATTCACACTCACAATAAGGACCGGCTTTAAAATCGTAATTTCATTACTCTGCTCCATCCTATCCCTCTTTATAGAAGTGACTTTTTGGGAGATGTTTATTGGATTAAGGAAAAAAAAAAGAGAGGAAACCCAAGTGTTTGCGAGACAGAAGGATCAATAAAAGAAACAGTTATTTATGAAATCATCGATGCATTGATGATGAAATTTTCTAATCCCATTCTAAGATACAATTCAAATAACACCTTTTCAAAGGGCTAGCCACACTCCTGCTGCAGGTGCAAACAAAAGAAAAAAAAAATAACATTGAAACCAGAACTTTATCCCTTTGTGAATTCACGCATAACACCCGTCTTTGAAACCCCAGCGATACTATTGCTCGAGATGAATGTTGGGATTCAGTCTTGTGCTTGCAAATCAGTACGCGTTTCAAACAGGGATTACACTATGCTGCTGACAAGTACTGGACTGAAAAGCTACCCAGACTGGAGTGTCTTCTCTTCAGCCACACAGCAAGGCTAATTAAGATACATTAAAACCAGTAACTGGGAACATAGGGTACAATTTGAAAGCATAGGAGCATCTGCTAGACTGGCACTCCTCTTACTGTCTGATATTGCAATATTGCAATTGCAAATTGCCCTGGTCGAGTTCTCCAAACCCTTTTTAAATGTGTTTTAAAAGTGCAGAGCATTAAGATTTTTCGATTATCTGATTGTTTGGCATTGGTTTTATTTTAAAACAGCTTAATATGAGATATCATGATGGCAAAGTTGTCACAATGCATTGCACTGGGTACCAGCCCTCTGCAGTGTGTGAGAGGGGAGCATGGAGGGGTTGATGACCTGGGCCAGAGCTTTGCCATGCGGTGGGAAATAATGAAATAAGGAACAATATCTCTCACGCACACCAAAAATCACTCTCACTGGCAAGGGCTGGACAGGGCCGGACAGGGGATTGTCTGGTGTTTTGCTGTAGGAGACTCTCATGCTGAGAGAAGATGCATTCTTGCAAAAGTAATGGGAAGAAAAGATCTGCCTGCACTCAGGGGCGGAAAAAGAACAGACAGATTTGGCTGAGAGAGTTAAAAGAAGCACAAAAACCCCAAAACCTCATCAAGGTGCTAAAACCTCAGTCAAGTGAGGTGTTGACAAGGGATCCAAGTTGATAAATAAACAGAAAGGAGCTCTCCCTTGCAAAGCCTGAATGACAAAGAGAGAAAACCAGGCATTGGAGAGTGTCCCTTACCATTTTCATGACAAAAGCTGATGGTAGGGGGGAGGTTTTAACACGGCAACAAGTCTGACTTTCTCTCCCTTCTTTTTTTTTTCTTTTTTTTTTTTTTCCCCTTCCCCTCCCTCTTATAAACAGAGAGGACAAGAGGTCATATCCCCAGGGTTTAGAGAGACACTTCTACCCCTTCCAGGGAGGGTGGATGTTCTCTCAGCCTGTTTACAAATTAGTCAAAGTTATGATGTCTTAATGTAGTTGCTGGGTGGCCACCTGTCCTGGACTTTCTTCTGATGCATTTACTTCATGTGCAGGAGTGACACCTGCAGATGGTTTCTTGCCCGGCATCCCAGGCCACGTGTCAAAATGGGGCAAAACGCCACAAGTCATGTTCTTTGTGCCTGTTTTGCTCTGGCGTAAGCAATGGTGAAGACTGGAGATCGGTGCGTGGGTCTGCAAAGTCCACGGGACGCTTTGAGGAAGGGCTGTGCTCCCAGATGGGGTGATGTGTGTTGGGCGCTGTACAGACCCAATGGACACCCTAGGGAGGGATTTCTGCCAGGGGGTTTGGAGCATGGTGATGTACAGGAGCAAAAGCAGGGGCTGCATCACTCCGGTTTGCAGGACCAAAATTAAGTCCAGATCCTCCCATTCTTCACACTGCTTTAAAAAGTTGTTTCCAAGCCCTGGGCATGAAGCAAAGTGGCTTAAGCAGCAAGTAGTTCGGTGGGAAATGATGCTAATGGTGCTCGCTGTCCCCTGTACCTTCCCCCTTCCTATGTGGGCTCTCTGGTGCTTAATAAAGGTTGAGCTCACATTGCAGTCCTTTTCTCCCAGGGGGAAAGGAGGAAAACGCAGTAATAAGGTCTTTCTTCCCTACCTGTACACTTATTTTCATACAACTTAATCTCTCTGAAACTTTTATCTTTCTGCCAAATTGGGCTGGGATTGGCCGAGGGGTTCAGAAGTTGGAGGGGAGGAAACGAGCGGATAGAGACACACAACATAATCAGCTAAACCAAGTTTCCCAAGGAAACCAGACTTCAAATGCATTACAGCGCTTTACAAGTCTTGCAGGAGCTGCTTACAAACCCCAGTTGTGAGCCAGAACCCCCCAGTGCCAGGCACTGTACGAACATATTCCTCAACACAATCCTTTCCCCAGGCCAGTGCTCAGGAGTTTAAAACGAGAAGTTTAAGGCACGTAACGTTGGCAAGCACCCGCTTTTCAATATGAATGTAGAGCAACTCCCTTAATGTGGGTTATATTTGGCTGGATTCAGCAAGAGAGCAGAGCTGGGCTCTGCTGGAGTTGTTTTTTTCATGGGAATGGCAAGGAAATCACAGGGCTTGAAGAACTTTGCCTCCTAACAGCCCTACTTGGCTTCGATCCTACCCAGAAATCCCATTGGCTCTGTGGAGTAAGAAGGGAATAAAATCTGCAGGGCTTGGCCCCACTGGCATCTGTGCAATTTTTTTTTTTTTTCCCCCAAGAGAAAGGGGTTATACTCTTTCTCTGCAGCCATGTCAGGTAGAAAAAGTGCTTAGGTCTTCACGGGGCATGGGTCACCCACATGCCTGGTTCTGGTGTCACACCAGGGATGAGTGGGTCTAGCATCTGGAAAATGCCTTTATCTACTAAGGCAAGTGTTAAACCCCGGAGCCTGCGGTGGGGCCCACTACACAGATTATTTCTTTTTTTTAGGCAGCTGCTGAGCTCCCATCGGTTCCTCATGGCCCTGACTTCTTGGCTCCAGGTAGAGCTTCCCAGGGACCGGTGGACCAGAGGGGAGAGGTACCTTGTGACCATGTCCCTGTGGTAGGTGGGAACTGTACGATGTTGGGGATATTTGGGTCAGTTCAAAAGACCTGGCTCTCCTGGAAGCATTTGGTCCATCATTTCCCAACCCTGTATTTCCCAGAAAAGGGACTGCTCTGCTCCTGTCCCTGGGCCATGGTGGCAATGCTGCCTGCACTGGAGAGGAGTGACATCTTCAGCCACCTGCTAGGAAAGCCCTGCAGATAGTTCATGGCTGCTGAGTCCTCTCTGGAGATGCTTCCTCATTCTCTCCTCACCTTCTCTCTCCCTCAGTGGACTCCTCGGAGCTAAAGCTGCGCAGGTCTGAACCTGCAAATTCAGAAGACATCGAGCAATAAACCATTGGCACTCCAGACATCAGGAGTCAGCTCTTTCTGCTTCTGTTTCCTCCTCTCAGAACTTGTAAGGTTTTAAGGAATCAAATATATTTGGAGTCATGAGTTGCTTTCTCATTTCTGAACTTTTAAAATAGGTGGGGAAGATGGTTTCTGAAATATTTTGCATACCATGAAACTTCCTGTATGTTTGCACAAAATAACATGACTCCAGAAGCTGGTGTGTTGAGAAGAAAAAACAAAAATCCCCATCAAATACTGAGATATTTGGTAAGTTAATTTGGAGATACAGACATTTGGAGAAGTAATGCGTGAAATGGAGAAAGTGACAGCTATATTCAGAAGGGGTAGGCAAGACTGGTCATAAAGAATGCAAATTTTTTGAAACATTTTTATTTTTGAAGAAAATTCTATTTGCGTTCAGCTCCCATAATTTCTTTGCAATTCTAACATCTTCTTGAAGCTCTTTTGCAGAGCTGGGCGTGAGGGGCAATTGGAACAAGTCCTCACCAGCTCAGTGTGGCCAGTTAAGGGAAAGGGGGGGGGGAGATGCTGGTGGGAGAGGACAAAAAGCCACATTGTCCAAAGTGCCTTTTTGCCATACCTGCCCCCATCCAAAGTTGGCCTGACAATTCCTGCACAGTTTTGAACATGGCAAACTCTGGAGCTCCTTTAGATACAGGAGGCAGTGCATTTTAGGAGGGTTGACAGAAGGAAGTTCTCATCTCAGTTAAGCAGTTGGAAAATGCCCTAAAGCGAAGGCCCCAATGACCTTGTTCAAAGCTATGGAGGGTATTTCCCAGTGTAAGGTTACAGTTGAAGAAAGGGCATCAGTGGTTTTTCAAGGGAGAGGTAGGTGACAAGAGAAGGTTAAAACCTTTCTCCTATTGCAGTATAGGGTTTGCAGGAAATGAGAGGTCTCTTGGACCTGTGTGGGGTGAGAAATGTAGCATTGCCTTGGATGGTGGGAGGAAATATGCTCTTATGAGCTTTGCACCATCAAACGCCACAGCACGTCATTTGAACCTACTTTAAACTCGGCCTTCTAGGGTTTGCCTGATAACCCTTCTCAATGCTGTTGTCCATCATGGACAATATGATGAAGCAGGGCCATCATTGCTCAGTCCTTGCAGTTAATCACTTATGGCGTGCCTAAACAGATTGAACACCACATCTTCTCCCTGGGACCATGGACAACAGCCAACAAAGGGTAAAAAAGGTTCCTCAGGCATTTTCAAGCTTTCTGCGTCATCCTGCATGTAAAGCAGTGGCCTGTCATCTCCTTTAGACTGAGGATTACTGCAACACCATGAACCATGAAATGTGGGATAGATTTCTCAGGGTCCAGGGGGAGCACGGCTCATGAAGAAACCAGTAGCTGTCCAGAAGAAAAAAACCAGCAAAACCAGAAAGAAAACACAGAACTCTGCTGAGGGACATGGAAAGATGAAGAGATGAGAAGAACAGGGAAAAGAGGAGATAAAAGCATGTGGACAGGAGGGAAAATGTCAGCTCCTGTTAAAGGAGGTGGAGGAAGAAGGAGCCATCCAAGTCAAACATACTGGTTAAAAAATAGCTTATGAATGTGGCAACAAAGTGGTAAAAAAATCTAGTCATGGTTTAGGCTAATTGGGGTTTGATTAGCATCAGGCAAGCAAGGCTGGCTGATGGCATCCAGTGCAGGTAGCAGGTGATGTTGCCTTTGAAGAACCTAGATTGGTGGTCACCATGCAGGGCTTCTCCACGGACTGCCACTGCTCCGACAAAAGCGGTTGTCCTCAATGGACAGCTCCCTGTGCAGGAATGATCTAAAAAAAAAAAAAAAGAGAAAGGGAGTCAGAATATATCTAGGAAGAAAGTGGGAATAACGCTGGGAGTACCTTATGAGATTGCCTCAACATGAAAACTGTATTCAGCTGCAGTCACCCCCTGTCAAAACAGGAAAAAAAAAATAAAGAAGAGAAAGACAGAGAGAGAAGAAGAGGAGCAGATTAAAAATATCAGGGTTTCATTGCCGAGAGGCGGTGAGTAAGAGATGTACAACATAATAGGCAGGATAGAAATCAGTCAAGAAGTTATAATTTGTTCTGACTCATGATACCAGCCCAATGGAATTAAAAGGAACAAAATTAAAACCAGTAAAAGCAGACACTTTTATATACACAACTAACGATTAAACTGAGGAACTCACTGCCACAAGACCGCACAGGCATTTAGCAGAATTCAAATTTAAAAAAAACCCAGAAGACATGGAAAAGCAGTTTTATGCTCCGATAAATCAAATAGTTCTAGATTACGTTTTGGAGAACTGTTGTAATAACACCTCCAGCATGGCTTGGAGTCTCTGCTTTGGACCTCGCTAGAGGTCCCTTGAGGATGTTCAACCTTGGCTTGCATTGGATCTGGTTTCTAGCATCTGTGAGGCTGCTTTGTGGTTCCCAAAGTGACGGCACTTGATCACAGATACAGATTAAATGGAGGTGAGCTTGCAAATAGATTTCTCTTTCTTCCCTCCACACTCACCATACAGGTACATGAACATTCACTGACTACAACGGATAACTGTAGAATATTAATGGATATTATGTCCAAAATTAAAAATCCCCATCCCAGATGAGCACCCACTCTCCTATGCCCATCTGGTGTGTACCCCCAGTGAGGTCTGGTCTCAGCTCCTAGTTAAAGCTTGTGGATTTGACCACCCCCCAAAAACTAGACTAAAACAATTCCTCCAGCCATCTCAACCCTTTACTTAGAAAATTAACTAAACCAAATCAGCCGATCCCTTTTTTTGTTTGGTTTTTAAGAATTGTATTCCTTGGTCAGATCTGGACAGGAAAATGTGCCACCATCTTGAAAAGCACCTTGAGACGTATCTTGTGAAAAAACAAATTTTCTCGTTGTTACTAGGATAGGCCCTTACAGTCCCAACCACTACGACAGCCTTACTTGGTGGGACAGAGTAGGGGTGTCTTTTGCAATAACTATTTGGATTCTGATGATTTTTTAAAAATCCGTCTCAGGTTTTTCAAGAAAAATTGGAGAATGGGATGTATGTTCCATAACTGTCAACAAGAGCCTGTTTTTAAGATATTCTTCTCCTTCCCAGTGGTGTCTGTATGGCATTAGCCACCGCCACAGGCTTGCAGTGGTCGTGTGCTGCCCTGGCAAAGGAGAGGGCAGTGCCCTCACATGGGGAGCAGACCCTTCCCTTCCCCCATCTCTTCTCCATCCCCCAGGGTGCTTCAGACAACACAGTGGACAACATCTTCTGTTTTCCTAGCTCCTTGCACTGTCAGAGACACTGGGATGCCCACTCGAGGTCGCAGAGGAAACCCACCCCTTGTAGAGCTGGAAAGACCTATGCCAGACACCAAGCCGAGGACAAACTCAGGAGAGAACATGCCCAGGCTCCGCCGATGCTCTGTATTCAAACACAAAGGCAAAGCATTGTGTTCAGATGTGCCTTCAGCATCTCAGACCCAGGTCTTCAAAGACGTCAGAGTGTTGGTTAACCAAGGAGAGAGAGGTTCCTCCATGTCCTGAGGCCCAGATTCTCAAAGGTTTCCTTACATCACCTGAGGCTTTTCCACCTCAGGAGATAAATATACGTGGTGAGAATACAACCATTGGGCCAACCATAATTGATCAGATTAGTTGTCTGCCTTGCTTAATAACCATCTACACACTGAGCCCAATTAAGGGCTTTCCTGGGGAATGACCTTGTGGGAGACCACTCACACACAGCCGTAATGGGTTGCTTTCTGCCCCAGAACAAGAGCGTTTCTTACCTTGACACAATGTTAATTTTTTTTCCCCATTTGCTGTTATATCTCCTATGCTTTTGTAATGAGGATAAATGTGTAATCCATTTTGCTATTGAAATAAATTATTGGCAGTTGTCTTGCCTCAATATCTTGCAACATTGAATTCCACTGGTGAACAATGTATGGCAAAACTTCCCCTTACTTCAGGAGGCTTCAGAAGTGTAGGAGCATCTTACACATAGTGCCACAATAGCATTGCAAACTTTTAGTCAATGGTTTCCAAACTGTTAGCCTCAAGCATGTCCTGAATGTGATTACAAATGTGGGATTTATAGAGGGAAAAAGGGGTCACCAGCAAAATACTCTGCTACCTCCCTTGCTGTTAGTGTAAGACAACGATTGGGGGATTCCCACAGGTTTTGGGCAGCACCAGCCATGCTGCGCTCCATGGTTTTGAATGCAATTCCTGCACTGGCAAGAGGTCAGCCAAGAAGTCAGACCTGTGGGAAGGGGATGTGAACTCACGTGTCCCAAGGAACCAAGATTGTTCAGGGATGCGGTTGAGCCCCGTGTCTCCTGTGCCACAGAGAGGCTGAACAAGCTCGGACCACTCCATTTGATCTGCTGTCAGAGCCCCTGGAGCTACAGATCTAAACATCTGGCAGGATCCCCGTGTCCTGTGCTGATGCAAAGCTAAGTCCATCCACACTACAGCATTAAGCAGCAGTCTCTAACTGTTGCTGCTACTGGTGGTACCCATGACCAGAGGTGGGGAAGGAGTGCAGAGCCCCCAGCTCGGACTTGCTGTGACACATTGATCCAAAAATGCCCTTAGCTGCTGAAGAAGGAGCTTCTCTGTTTCAGTAGGTAGCTTATCCCGGTGGGCTACCAGTCAGCATCCATCCCCACAACCCACCAAAATGTCCTCGCTGAGAATCTTTGTTCCAAGTGACACTGATTTCTTCTCACCCTTAGGTAGCCCTCACTTGTCAAGAGCTGTCAAATGTAAACAGTCACTGCCATCTAGTGACCATGGAACAGCTCGCAGCTCCTGGAAAACTCCTTTTCTGGCTTTCTGAGAGGCAATTGCAAGGGGACGCTGGAAAGGCGATGACCACTCAGCCTCAGTCAAAGACCTATAAGCCTATGTGTAGGCACATATGAGGCTAATTTAGGGTTGTACCTGGAGACAGTGTTTCCTTGTCCATTTGTTTGCCATTTCTTGAGCAGGTGGGAAGGGAAAAAGTGCTTCCCTGAAGTGGCCTTAATAGCTACCGTCTCTGGGGACTTCAACTAGCTGCTCATATCCTCAGCAAAAGCTGTCCTATCCGTAGAGAGGGTGATTTGGGGAGGGGGGTTACGCACCTATTGCTTTTTCAGCTGCTATAGTTGTTCCTTTGGCTCAAGCTAGAGCTGAGCCACAAAGGTGCATCCAAGAGCTTCACTAGCAGCGTGTTAAAGTAGTTAAATTAATTGATAGCATTGTCTTCCTTCCTTCCCAGAAGGACTGTGATTTAAGGGGTCTCTTTCCCAGCTATTCTTCCTCAGCTTCCCATGAGATGAGTTACTTCAGGATGGCCCCAAGCCACATCGCAGATCCAAAATTTCAGCCTCACTCTCAGTGGATTAGCAAAATAGGACTGAAATTACAATTAGTCCCTGGATCATTCATCAAAGCGAGTCTGTGTTATTGCTCTCCATTGCACTGCCTCTGAGAAGCCCAAAACTGAGGTAGCACAACATTGTATAATCACATAATACTGCACGGACAAGGAAAAGAGGTGGATTTCCAGCTCTTCCAGGCAGGGACAATCTTTTATTCTACACCTGCACACAGCCTAGCAAAATGCAGCTGTAATTCGACGCTAAGTGTGGTGGTAACACAAACAACGTCGGTTCATCTTCTGGAGACATCCCTGTCCAAAGCAACCCTAAAATCTGGTGTTATGCATTGGCCAGCCAGCGATCCTCGGGCCGTGTGCTGCCTGCCTGCTGGTGCTAGGTTGGGAAAGGTCTCATTTGCCAGAAGATGGCACTGGTTCTCCATGGAGCTGCGTGTGGGAACAGGTGCATCCCCAGCCCTCCCAGCAGCTCATGCTCCTCAGCTTGGGTTAAAGCCCTTCCCCAAGACACTCCCTCCTGGGGATCCTGCGGGTCTCTGGCTTGTCGGGAACGCTAGAGCAGTTTTATCCCCGCCTGGCCAAAGCCTAGGTCCTGGAGATTCACATCTCTTCCTACGTAACGAATGCAGAACCTGCAGGGTGGATTCTTCGCTTGTGAACATATTAAAAAGCCATATCTTTTTTCTTCCTGTGCTGTTTCACTCCCTCATCCCGAAGCTTTGCTTTCTTAAGGAGAAAAAGCACCTGAATTAAGTGTATTATGCTTGGCAAGGGCAAGGACTATTTTAGGTTAATTGCTATTTTTCTCTATACTTGCAGCTAAGTGTCAGCCGCTGGAGACGTACATCTGCTCATTCCTGCAGATGATGGGCCCATGCTTGGAGAAGCCCACAGAGATCGTGGGAGAAGCAGGAGACTGAGGGCCATTATCCAGTGGCAGGTGAGCAGTTTTGCACGATTTCAGCATGGTTTGAAGGTCACTGTGCTCTAGATCAGTTTTGTGGCCAATAGATGGGGCCATTTCCACACCTACTACCTCCAGGTCCACCAGAGCAGGTTCTCCCAGTGCCCACAGGGAGGTGGTTCCTGTGTCTGTGGTATGAAGGTTTGCTAGTATGTGGTTAGGAAATGTCAGGGGGAAGGTCAACGCTTGGTCTCCCCTTCTTCCCTTTGCAAAAGACCAGCAGACAGGCAGGAGTAAGTCTTCTGTTGCTCCACTTTTTTCCCATGATAAAAACCTGCCAGTTCTCCCAATAAAGTCTGGAGAAACTACCTGAGGGTAGCATTGGCTCCTCAGAGGAGAATCGAGGCTTTCCTAGCCTGCCAAAGCAGGGGACCCCAGCAGGGAACAGCACTGAGCTTTTCCCAACACTTTCCACACCCACCGGGGCCAAAGGCAATGCACCCACTCTGTCCACAAACTTTCCTCCTGTAGTGATATGGGACTTCTCTGTGCCTTGAGGAAATGAAGCTAGTAATGATTTAATGACTCATGGCACTTTGAAGAGGTCAGGTGCTCACCGATGAATCACAGGATTCCCAGACTGGGATCAGCAGTGGATCCATCAGAATGGCAGAAAAACCCAGTTCTCCCACATCTGGAAAAGCACGGAAAATGGAGAAACACTAGTTGGAGAGGAAGATAGGAGCTTCTCTTTTATTCCAGTTTCAACAGTCATTTTTGATCCCTTGTGCATTAAGACCTCAACACATAAAAAGCAGAAATAAAGGCACCCACAGCAGAATTTCCTGCTCATTAATTGCCCTCAGACATGATGCAGTGGCCAAGTGGAAGAGAGTAGTGCTCTGACTTGCTTTGGTCTGCTAGCTACCATTTGGTGTGTGGATTTCATTGTCTGGACCTTTGAATTATTGCTCGCGTCCTGTGGGGGGAAAAAAGTCTCCAAAACAAACACACACCCCCACCCCACCCCCCCAACATCAAAGAATAGCCCAGCAAGCTTCAGTTTTAATCCGGGGCATGTCTGAGTCATCCAACCATAATCCAGCAGCACAGGTGAACGCTAGTCCTATATTTTTATGAGGCTACTGCCAGTCACATCTGTGGAAGTATTTCTGTTTCCAGCCTTGCATTCCCTCACAGCATCACTCTTGTTGCTCAGAAATCACAGTAAGACAGAGGAGCATGGCACTGGTGTCCATCAGAAAGGAAATTTCAGCAGGACAAGGTGGCCCAGGACATACACCACTTATATATACACCATATGCACCTGTTAGACCAGGCATCCTATCAATGCCATAAGTCTCTGTGAACATCTGCACACCACAGATTTAGGAAAATGTTCAGTTGAGGAAACCCTCCCTTCCTAGAGGAGTGAACTGCATTCGCTTCTCCGGAACATGTAGAGGTGACATTTCAAAGAAACCCTTCCACCTTCTGGAGATAAGAGTCTTCCTGGCTGCCAAAAATGAGAAGAAACCTTTTCCCACTCTCTGGTAATTCAAGTCTTGGGCTTCTCAGGGAGAAAATACCCAAACTTTGCAACATAACAAAAACTGTATTATCCTAGTTCTTCTCTTCTATCCGTCCCCATGTCCTTCATCTTCTCTCAAGGCCAACGGGTTCACCCAAAAGCCTCTTCCCAGGCTCTAGGCTCCTACTGTTGCTTCTGGCCAAGACTACAAAGACACCTGCTTTCAGCATCAAGGCCACCTTCAGCAGCTAAACCTTCATTCATTATAAAAGCATCTGCTGCTGTAGACCTATTTCAGTGCTTTCCAGCTTGGCCTGCCAGTTCCAGGCTTTGCTGCAACTTGCAATTGCATGAGTCCTTACAAATTTCAGAATGGCTTTGCTTCAAGACAGGACCTGAAGGAAGGATGGACTAGGTCCAGCCTGTAGTAAAAGTGCCAACAAACCTTGGCCAGCTCGTACATACTTTTGAGGATTTAAAGTGAGTGGTTAAAATAGATGAGAATTACTTTTATCTGCCCAACAGCAAAGGCCAGCAGAAACACGCACTTGGAAGCTGCACATGCCTTTTGGCATTTTAACATGCCACAGTGGAGGGAACGAAGGGCATACAGACTCCTCTCTGCAGGGAGCCTAACTGCTGCACCCTTCCCTGAACGTGGGATCGCACAGACCTACCAAGACAGCCACGTCAGCCCCTTCCTGCCACCATCGTGGTGCATGGAAACCCTGTCACTACCCTGCCCTAGCTGCGTTGGGGTTAGGACTGCAATTGATGTGAATTGCAAAAAGATAGAAATGATTCAGGTTGGTAGGGATCTCAGGAGGTGTCCGGTTGAGGGAGGGGTGAGGACAGACATTGTGGGGAGATTGATGGGAGACACTTGTCTGGCCGGGAGGTGGGATGCAGAAAGAATGTGGGAATGGAGGAAAGAGAAGACCTGGGCTGATAAAAAGGTTAAGGGGATTAAGAGAGGCTTATGCAAGCTGACCATCATGATCTTTGTGTTTTCCATCCACATTGCTGTTTGCCTGGCTCCAGCCCACATTAACAATCAAGATTGTGCTTAAGAAGCACAAAATCTCTCAGTAGATAACCTGAAGGAGACCCATGGCATACGGCTGATGGACTGTGGTGTACTGCACTTTGTCCATGCCTTATCCACACAAATCACAAGAACGAGAGCGTGGTCATGTAGTGGCCGAGTGGGCAAGTGGGCTCGCTCGTGACAGATGATGTAGCTGTGCTCTATTATTTCTTTGCTGGTGAAACCAGCATTTTCCATGTGTGAGGCATCTGAATGTGACAAAGATGCATCTCCTCTCACCCACAGGAGCACCTGAAAATGTCTCGTGCTCCCCAAAGCCTCATACCCCTCTGAACTTGCACGAGGAACCGTCTTGGGAGTGTTGCGCTGCGACAGCTCGTAAATCAGCGGTACAATGGCATGTTTGAGAGTGGATGCTTCATTGGTTAGTCCCTGAACTATGGCCTAATATGTGTGAATGCTGACAATGATTTACAGGCCAGGAGTGGTTTGTGTGCCCACACACACACTCTCACAGGTGCCGAAATGCCCTTGAGTGCTGGCAGCTATTCACTCCCCTCCGTCCCCTGGGATGCCCTGGCATGGGACAGGCAGGTTCTGCCTTTCTGGTCCAGTGCCATCAGCTGCGCAAGGCGAAGGGAAAGAGCAGATTGCTTCCCTCTTGCTCTGCATTGAGGTTTAGCAACAACCAAAATGGGGGAGAGGAGGGAGGGCAGGTGGGTGATGGGGAATTGGCTGCAGGAGGAACCTGGGGTGAACCTTGCACATCACATGTGAATGCCTGCAGCAATTCTAAAATGTCATACCGCATTTTGAACTCATGTATGCCGGGCTGGCCGCACTGCTGCCCATGTTTGCCCAACAACCTGAGGTCTGAGCCAGGATCCTGTGGCAATATCTGTGTCACTAGATAAAACAAGCTGGAGCATGCTCTCTGCATCTGAGGGCAAGCAGCGTGGCACAAAGCACATCCAGATACCTGCATGGTGTCCTCCCTCCAAATAGGGTGGCTGCCCCAAACTGGCTCCCAGGAAAATTACATTTTCCCTAGAAATGCACTGGAAGATAAGAGTGCCCAGCAAAAAACTACATACTCATATACATATACATACATACTCTGACCCTTTCCTCCAGATATATACGTACTAGTTTCATGCAACAACAAAAAGCTTGGGCAAGTGTTCCCAAGCAAACCTCTCACCCTGTGACTCATGCACATGGTCCAGTGTCATGGTATGACTATTTCAGAGCAACATAATGAAACGGGCCTGAGCATCCAAGCATCTGCAGTGCACACAGCAGAACATTTTCCTACTATCTTGTCCTCGGAAACGCAGCACTGATTCAAAAAAGCCAGAAGATGAAGGACAGTAAAAGTAAGGTGGAGATAAGGTAAACTGGAAGTTAGTGATCAGAGCTCCCATAATCTCCCTGGCAGGCAGGGAAGGGTGCAAATGCAGAACCACAGTCAGTCTGTTTTGTGGCTCCTTCCAAGGCCAAATTTTGCTCCTCGTTCCACATCAAAGCTGAGAGCATCAGGCAATGATGTGCACGTTAGCCTGTCACTTACAGGCCTCTGGGCCCCAGAAACCTCCTGGAAAAAGGCTTTGTTGAATCTAGCAAATTCAGGTAACATTTCCTTACATTCCACGCGGCTCAACAGGGTGCAGACACATAAGTAGGAGATAAGCCAAGATCAGCTGAGTGATTGCCCATGTGTTTTGTGATAGTGGCAAGTGCCATGGTAGCTGAGCCCCTTGCACTGACATCAATCCAGGCTGCTCTCTCCCATGCTAGTATGAGCAAAAGACTCAGAGATACCAGCGTGTGGCTGCCTGAACCCCTCCACAGTTCCCATTGATCAGATCTCCACTCATTATAACAGGAGCTTAGATATCCACTCAAATGGAGACCCCCAAAGCTCGAATCAGCTGCCTTAATGTAGGTGTCTAGGGCTATTTGAGACACTCTGGGGCATCTAAGACATCCACATGAGCCTGGCCTGCAGGACATAGGACCTTTTGGAAGACTAAATTCAGATGGGGTGGCAGCTGGAGCCTGGTGGGACATCCCACAGAGCATTTTAGATGGCAGTAGGTACCTGTGGTTAAGCAACTGAATTGTCCCTCCAGATATAGATACCAAAATTTTGGTGCTTTAATGTGCAGCCAAATCCCACTCCTACAGCTCTTTCAAGGTGGAGGTGAATCCAAAGGCTTCCTATGGTCAGCAAAGCCTTAAAGGCAGTGGTGAATGAGAAGAAAACAGCCAAACTGGTGAATATCTAGCAACTGGGACCTGGAGGTGGGTCTTCACGCTCTGCATCGTTTTCTTGGGCATGAGCTCTGTCACCAGCAGTTTCCTAGCTAGCTATGAGCGAGCTGCCCTGGGCTGCTGCCAGTCTTGCCTTTGGCCATAGACCTGACAGCCCCAGAGCTCACGTGGAGCACTTAGGAAACAGTAAAATAAAATCATTTGCTACAGGGAAGTGGTGGATATTCAGAAGGGGAACCACCGAGAATCAATGTCAATAGCTTTACCCACGCTACTTTTACAGCAATCACATTGTAAAGAGCAATCACATTGTAAAGAAATGGAAGTTTAAACTCTGAAGCTTTTTTCTTAGCTGACAATTAGTGTGGCAAACACTTTGGATCTGTTGGAAAGAGATACTTGGGGAGAGACCTTTTAGTTGCTTGCATTGCATTGCAATGATCTGCAGTGGGCATTTTGGGGGGGACTATCAGCCTCTCTCTTCCCATGCATTTCAGTTTCCGCTCTCTCAGACAGCGCAAAGGAGAGAGCATGCTTTGAAAGAGTGAGATGGGGGAACTGGAGACTGGCTGCAAGAAGCAGCAGAGCGATCTGCAGGCAAGTACGCTATTAGAAATGACTGATGCATGGCTCGCTTGCATATTTTTTCTGTACCTTGCAGACATCATCAGCAGAAGATGAGGTGAGATTTGAATTTGAATTGGATTTCATGAGTTAGGACCTTTGGAAAAGGGAGGGGTGGCTCTCACAAAGCTGTAACTGGCAAGGCTGGAAAAAAGTCCTGGGGATTTCACCTACCTTGTTGCCCTGCCCCAAGACACCACCGCATCTGCCAAACCACCCTGCGCAGGAATGTGCCCTTAAGGATCTCCAAAGGCACCTTGTTTCCAGGCTTTAACTGGATTCCCAGTTAAAAAACATAAGCCTGGTAGCTAAGACTTGAAAGACAAAGCAACTCACTCATCACAGGTGTCCTCAATGGGGACAGGATCCCAAAGGCAGGAGGGTGAGTTGGCATTGGATGGAGAGGAGCAGAGCTAAAATAGGGGGGGACAAACAGGCAGGTGTGAACCGTGTTTATTTTACATAGGTTAATTTTTCGTGCTGGGGAGGGATTTTGTGTGTTACTTTGCTTTTTTCTCTTGTTAGCTTTGATTTTTCTCCCTTGAGTAAAATACCGTTTGTTGAACTCAATTATTTGCCTTGGTGAGAGAGGGAGTTTTAGCTCACTGGGCACCAGAGCATTGTTCTACGTCCTCAGGTTTCTGGGGTTGGAGGCCCAGGCTGGTGTTTTCTGAGTGACCCCTTCACACTTGAGCCTGGTCCATGTTGCTGCCAGCCGGGCCGGCAGACAGGTCACACTAATGTTTAACTTCAGCCTGTGTCACTGCATTCGGAGCCCGTTGTTGCCTCCCCTCTAGATGAGCAGTTTATTCCCTCCCTTTCCCAGCAGTGCAAGTGGATACTGACCCCATCACCTCTCGGTCTCCCCTACACCAAACAAGTCTATTCCTGCATTGCCCTTCACAGGTCCTCTTTCGAGACCTCTTTCCATCTCGGTTGCTGTCCTGTGACCCTCTCTAGCGGGGATACATCCTTCCTTGAAGGAGCGGAAAACCTGAGACGGGTCAAGGCTTATTTTTGCTAGGAAGGAGATGTGGATTCCTGTGCTGGGATGAGGACAGGGTCCTGAAACAGGTCAAATCCAGGACTACAGGGTGAGAGGGCTCTGTCTCATGGTCCCTGAGCAAAAGTAGGAGGGAGGTCCATCTCTTTGTTACCTTTTGCCCACAGTGGGGTTGGCTATTTCGTCCAAGGGAGAGGGCTCATCTGGAAGAGCTGGGCTGTGGGCACTGTTCCACAAGCTCCTCCAGAACCTCTGGCACAAGGACAAGTGGAGGGGCTCATGTCTGAAACCAGGGCAAAGAGATCCACACCAGCTCAGACCGTCAGTATTTATCTCAGTCTACTTCCTTGCGGAGAAACTACAGACTGCCCTATTCCCCCCATTTTTAGGATGTAAGTTAAGCACATTTTGTCCCTGGAGACAGGGACTAACTTTTACTGCTGATCCTCTTCTCTAGCCTGGTGGCCATGACCTCTCCCCATCATCCAGCACGATGTTCACTGCTTAACGACAAAAAAATCTGGTGAGGCTGAGGTGTTGGCGTGCCTCTCCAGACGGGAAGGGGACCTTTACTTCAAAGGTTACCCATCCATGCCCTGGAACGCTGGAAGTACTTCCCAAGTGACAAGTATCCGCCGGGGAGGAACAAACACTCCAGGTGTTTGTAGACCATTCTCCTATTACCTCTTACCACCCTAGATGATGACATGAAGTCAAGGCCACTGTTCCTAAGTGGACTTGAAGTGTATTGACCATATTGAGTCACAAGCATTTCAAGACTGCTGTGGGGAGTCCTTTGTCTGGACTGTTAGCTGTTATTGTCTGAGATGTGTCTTTTTTCATCTAGTGGTAAATGCCAGGTTTTCTCAGTGCTGGGTTGCCTGGCTGTGTGCTTTAGCAGACAGGAAAATCATTGCGTCCTATTCAGGGGGACGTCAATGTATCAAGGGTAGTTATAAAGGACATCTCCCCAGTATATTGGTGGTTGGTGTTTCCTCCCATCAACTCACAGACACCTGTATTGGGAAGGGACAGATCATGCTCAGGAAGCGGCCATCTCAAGAGAGTGGGGCTGGATGCTCAGTTTAGACTATATGTAGAATTAAATTCCTGTCAAATTAGGGGAGCGTGGAGTGAAATCACCATTATCCTCAACCAGCTAAAGTGCACATCTGTTACTGTCACACAGAGACAGAGGTTTTCAGGTCAAGACGTAATTATGCAGTTTGGTAGCCTGAATACAGTAAATCAGAAAATTGGACGCAGTGACTCCTGCCTTGACCCTGACAGGCTCTGACTTCTCATCTGGATGACTCCAGGTGCTTCAAGACTCAAAGTAGTGGTGTATTCCTTGTATTAGAGATGTCCAAGCAAGAGACACCTCCTAAATAACACCATCAAATCAGGGACAGTTGTAAGTAGAACGTGGCCACCTGACTCCAAGGTCCACAACATCTCTGCTGGATCCATTCAGACAACACAGGGTGCAGGGGTGGGATGTACAAGTTTGGGATTCAGAAGTCTGGAGTTGCATGATGTTCAAGCATCCAGAACAAGAGATACTACTGAGATTCTGAAATCCTGAATGGTGATGGCCCTCAACCTGACTTGCAGCTTGAAAGAGGTTGGAGTGAGTTTTGCATGTCAGCTTGCAGTCACTTGTGTGATATCTGATAGTCAGCTGATTTAACTGTTGGAAAATGGTCTGGGGTTGAAATATTCATTTCATGGGGATCTCTGTGTGTGTGTGTGTGTGTGTCTGTTCATACACATGTTTCCGCATGTGCATGCACGTAAGGCTGTGTGTATGTACACATATATGTATTTATGTATGTTATTGCTCCCATTGTTTCCACCAATTTGAAGTCAGAGCCTCCAGCCTGGCACTTCTCCTCTCTCTTATTCTCCCAGTGTCAAATACTTTCCCTGCTCACAGCTGGGAAGTCAGCCTGTCACATGAACTGTAGGCAAGGAGCATTATCTGCATGGGTTTACTTGTTGAACAATGTAAGTAGATGATTAACCATTAAAGCAACAGAGTTTGCTGACCCATTAACCAAATAGGAAGGCCCTCTGGTTTGCTGAACAATGGGTCCCATACAGAAAGCGCCCCGAGTTGTCCATCTCGTCAGTGCCACTGCTGACAGACCTGTGCGGATATTGCGATGTAATGACTCAGTTCGGGCTCCCACGCAACCAATCGCGTGCCGGAGGCCGGTGCTCCCCACATTTTCATCTGCACTGTGTTGACCTTGGAAACTAATCTTGCCCGAATCCATGCTTTGTATCAAACTCCAGGAGACTTAATAGCTGCCGCTCATTTTTCACCCTCACTTTTGCATGCAATGTGTCTACCTGTTGCAGAAATGCTGTGGCTGAATGCAGTAGCTGCTAGAACACACAAATTTACTCATCTGGAGGTATTGGCCAAGCACCCACCAGTCCTTGCATGGGGCAGAATTAATCATTCCTTTCTAGCTTAGCATTACTAATTAATCCCTGCATTGCGTACCATCCTTGCCTTGTCAGTCAGATGCCTTCCCCATCAAACCATAACCCTCATGGTTTTGCTCTGTGCATGCTCAGCCGTCCCGTACTTATTACCTGTCATTCTCCTTGGCGGGTGCTACTGGAAATTCAGGAAACTGAATTTCCCACCTCTCTAATGTCAAAAGAGAAGGAAAACTGGTGAAGTGATGATATGAAGGGGGAATCTTTTCCATCTGGATGTCATCAAAATCGTGGTGTGACACAAAGACCAGATATTGTGATGGAAAGATACCTTTTTTTTTTTTTTCAGGCTAGTGCACGGATGTAGACTGGGTGGATGTTCTGTAAGCTGTACATTTGATATATGGGATATTCCTTGGTGTATCTCAAGGTTCCCAGGAGTTTCAGTATTCCTGGGAATACTGAAATAGGAAGTTCCCCAAAAGCAGAGCTAAAAATGGGATCCTCAGAGTTACCCGAGAGTCAGATTTCCAAAGGTATTTCGTATACTAAAGATGAAAACAGAACACAAAAGGTCTGTTTTGGGGCTGGGAAGAAGAAGAGTGAAAAAAAAATGAAAGTCTAGCATTTGAACTGAAACTTTGCAGCAAAACATCTATTTGAAACAAATAAGGACAAACTTTTCTACATCTTGAGCTTCATCTCCACTTCCCCCTACAAACTGCTTAAAAAATAAAAGAAAACTTTCATTTCCAACAACTCCCCTTCTTTTAGGTGAGAAATTTTGCCCAGCTCTGTTTCAACCTGATGTATGTGTGTCCTTCAAAGGCATGGACAGGAAGAGTTAAGTGCACCTTCAGCTTTGGATGCTAAAGGGACATTTTGCAAGATATTTTAAATCCCTGGAGTTCTCAGTATCCCAGTATCAGACAGGGCTCAGCTTATTGTGCTTTCTCTTGTGCTCCTGTGCCTACTTGCCAATGCCCTACCAAAGTTGCTGTGTAAGAGTATTTTGGCTCCCAAGCCCTGCCCTTCAGGGCTGTGGCTCTGGAGGTGTTGTCTCAGTCAGTCTTGTCTGGCCTCCAGATGTTAATCCAGGAGGACCTGGGTCACATCTGCCAACCACATCTTGCTGTCTTGGATAACCTAGGTCCTCTCAAATGGCCCAAGATGCGTGTGTGAAGACAACTGATTCCCACATATGGATTGTACTGATTATGTCTTCACCCACTAGGATGAGAGTTTAGATGTTAAGGGGAGAAGAATTGCCCTTTATGTCCCACTGCATATATTGTGTAGATCTCCAATAGCTATAAAAGGAGTCTGACACGTGCGTCTAGGTCAGATGGAGGTATCTAGACTGTAGACCTCTACATCCAATCCACTGAATCTCATTTAAGGATTGAATGGAAGACAGTTTAACCAAATATATGCCAGCTGGCGGATTTTGGGCCAGGTCTGGAGTGACCCAGTTGGTACACCTAGGATGAGTATCCTGCCCTGTAGACTGCACGCAGATCACAGCTTACCAGTGTGGATGGCCCCTGCTTTTCAGTGCTCTGCTTACCAACTACCCGGCCCGCCCACATAGTAATGTCACATCACAGACATAAGCCAGACAACACAGCCTGGGACTCTTCCTAAGATTTGGACTCTTGGACTCTGGGAAGGTTCAGCCCATCTGCTAGAGCCTCGTGGACACACAAAGCTGGATGCTGCGAGATAACAGGGCTTCAGGCTGTCTCTCTTACTGACTGGATTAGGTGTTGAGCTTGCAGTCTAAGGGCGACAGAGAGGGAAGAGAACAGAAGGAAACAGTGAGATGGCTTTGCTCAGCACGATGGTGTGCTCTTAAGGGGTTACACTGGATCAAGTAGTACACGCTATCATCGTCCTTGGCCATCATGATGGTGTCCCACCACCAATGGTATCTGAATGCCTAAATATGACGGCATCAGAGAGTTCAGCCCTGAGTCATTGCAACGGCTGTATATGGAGACCACCCCAGCTGCACCAGCTAGCTCAGTATTGATATTCAGATTTTCCCCAGCAGTGAGTTACCTATTGAGATCTGGTATTTTTATTCTGTCCGTTACTTAGATGGAAAGAAGTGGTAAAGGATTTCAGAGATGTGGTGGGCTGGGATAAGGTTTGCAAGAGTCTGAGCAGCAGCTGGCACATTGCAAAATTATTTCATCACTCCTGCTGTGCAGGGAGGCATTAAACATTGAGCAAGCAAGCAAAGAAGCAGGACTGGCAGCAGACAGGTAGCGTAGCAAGAATGATCCTTTACTCTCCACTCAGGCAGTCCTAACCCTAGGAACATTTAAGTCACCCTGGGTGTTTGAGCTCCCTTTACAGACAATGGAGATACGCAGTGCAGTTAATGGGGTGGGATTCAAATGTCCAGACATGGTCATCTAGTGTTGTTTGAGATGCCCTAAGGTGTCCTGGTGAGCTTCAGCTGGTGCTCCAGAAGACACAAGCCTCCTGTGTCACATCTGTGTGGATGTCCAAGGTGCCCAAGGCCAGCTTGCTGACAAGAGACACCTGCCTCCCATCTGTAATGGGGGTTCAGGTGCCCAACAGACACGGGACACCTTTGCTGGAGACCTCTGAATGGAGAGGGCTGGGTCCCACTGAGGAGTTCTCTGCTTTGCTGCATATCCACTTGGGAGCACCACAGCTGACAAGCCCAATGACTGTGATCCTGACTTCTGAGCATGAGTTTTCTTTCAAAAGGCTCATTTTCCTCACGGGTATGGGGACTCACTCATGAGAAGCTTCTTCCAGTTTGGGGCTCATGAGCAAAAATCTGGCAGTCTACTCATGCACTAACCCAGGTTAAAACACCCAGCTCCTAGACTCTTTGGCTGAAGACCAGGCAGATGACAACCTTCAAGACAATGATATTTCAGTTACAGCAGTAAATCATAAGTCCCACTTTAAAAGAAGGCTAAACACTGTGAAATAAAACCCTTTTACTAGCATGAAACATCCAAAAAGTGAAATAACATGACCGAAATCACCCTTCATCTAAAAATAAAAGCAAAGAGAGAGTTTTCAGCAGTGCTGGAAAATACCCGACACATGTTCAATGGGTGGGCTTGATATTGTGACTACAAAAATATTTTCGCTCAGTTTGTTTCTGGCTGTTTTGCAGCTGACGGGTTGCCAGATCTCTTGGCTGGATCCCTTCTGCTTTGGCATTCAATAAGATGGGTTTGCTAGCTTACCCATATGGCTTGAAGAGGCGGCGGTGCCACTGGACTCGGGAAATGACCCCCCAGTAAATCTCCTAGAAATATCCCACCGTTTTGAGCCACTGCAACTGTCAACAGTTTCAGAGAAACTTCCCAGAGCTGCTTAAAAACAACCAGCATCATCTTCTCACTTCGGCATTTTGAACAGGGCGTAGCGGGCCCGAGGAGCAGCGTTTTTCCCCTTTTGTTTAACTAAGTGTGGCTGCTCGCAGGACGGAGGAGCACGGGAGGACAGGTCCCTGGGGAGACGCCTGCCATCCAAGAGCTGGCGGCGAGTGGTTTTGGACAACGCTCTTGGCTGCTCTCTGCCAACCAGCACAACCCCAGCCTGGGGGGAAGAGAGGTGGATCTCCTGAGGAACAGCCAAAGGGAGGCTGGACCCAAAAAACAGGGGCTGGAAAGTGGTGACAGAAGTAAGTTCAGGTAGCTTGGAAAGACCAAAGGGTTTGTTTGGGGTTTTTTTTCACGCTTTTCAGCAAAAAATGAAATTGGAGAACAGCAAATGTCCTTTTGGCTCAGCTCGTAACAGTCCATTTGAGCTCAGTTGCTGGTTTTGTTTCCTTCTGAGGGCATTTCACTCCTCCCTTTACTGCCTTTCCTCTGCACTTTTTTTTTTTTTTAAAGAGAGAATGTAATTTTCAAACAAAAAGGTCATATTTGGAAATATCCAAGGAAATCTGTTGGCATTTTGGACCTGCCTTGAGAACGTTGCAGGGAAATGTTTCATTTTTTCCCCAGAAATTTTCTCCCACCTTTTCTCCAGCCCACAGAATTTCAACATGAATTTATGAATATCTTCTGTCTTTTCCAAATCTCCACTTCCAAAAAATTCACTATTCATTAAAAAAAAAATAGAGAAATGACACTACCCAGACCTGCTCCTCATCCACTATTGGTATGATTTCTTTTTCTTTGCCATGTTAAAAATTGATCCAGCATCCCTTCTCAGTGGAGCCAACAGAGGGAACAGGATCCAGGATGAGCATCCACCAACTCACGCCCTGCTCCTTCCCTCGCTTCCCGTGACCACGCGTTGACATTCAACACACACCAGCCCTTCTCAGCCATGTCTGGCCCTGTGTTGTTGCCACCCATGTGCGTAAATGCAGTCCAGGAAACGCATAGGCTACGACCTGTTCTTTACCAGCAAGGAGAGATCCTAAATGGAATGGTGATAAGAAACCAGGTATCAATAAGAGGATTTAAAAAAAAATAAATATCAGAGCAGTAATTATTTAGGGGAACTTCAAAAAAACCCATGGTGGATGGCAACATCCACAGACAACCGGGATGGCTAGAAACTGTTAGAAAACGTCAACCAAAAATTAATGTGCAGAGATGTAAAGAGGTTTCTGTGTACCTCTCTCCAAGGGGACAGCAGTGACTGCAGCCAGGGACACAGAAACAGGGGCCAGCTGGACTCCAGAAAGGCAGCCTGTGCGCCCCACTCTCTATTTCTTTTTTCTTTTTTCTCCTTTCCATTACCATATCTCTCCTTTTCCCTCTCAGGGACCATGCATGTCCTTCAGTTAACTGGTTTAATATATGTTCAAGGTCAAAGACCCTTGACTTGGGCATATCCCTGGTCATTGCCACCAGCCCCTAAGATACAGAGGCAAGGTGAGTGACCTTAAAGATAGAGGAATAGGTTACCCCAGGGCATCTGTCACCCTAAGGATGAGGTAAACAAGAGGTCCTACAGCAGCAGAGCTAACGAGGTCTCCTATAGATCCACAGACGGCATCCCGACATCTACCCTCGGAGTAACCCTTGCTTCACCTTCAGCTCCCCCAATGCCTACCTCCACACACGCACAACCTCAGTTTCCCAATTTCCGTCCTCCAGTTGCTCCCCTACCACCTCCAGTGTCTCCCCAGTCAGCCCGCGAGCAGCACGGCCAGGGACTGCTTCAGGGCTGGCACCACGTTACTGGTGTTAATCAGCTCAAAGGAGCTGCTGAGCTCACACGAGCCTCTCCCTCCACCGTGAACCAAGTCAGGTCCCTCTCTTCTATCTGATTTTTCTAAGGAAGCAAACTGTCACCAAAAGCCCTCAAATAATGGCTGGTAAATCACTGTGTTTTACAGCACGGGCTCCGGCAGAATGTGAAAAGAGTCCCTGCTTGCTTGGTGCTATTTCTTCAGACCTAAAAAATACCTCCTGCAGCTCTGTCTAACAAAAACACATTCATTCCTAGCATGCCTGATTGTCATAAAGACAATAAGGACCTTATTTTGCACTGGGACTAATTGCATTAAAAATCACTCTAGCCCAGACTATAAAGTCCCCAATTCTCCGTGAAATCACCAGGAGAAAGGTGTCCATGTAAAGGACAACTTGTCTGGGTTTACTCAGAGGGGCTGTTTTGGTAGTACTCATGTACTTCAGAAGAAAAACCTTTTCAAAAGCAGAGCACAACTCAGGAAAGATACGCAAGGGAGCAGGAGGCAAAATATCCATTTTTAGGTCATTTTTAAATAATTTTGCCAGCTCTTGGGAGCATCAGTGAAAAGAGATGCCCTTTGCATTTACTGGGCTTTCCATGAGTGGGAGCTATTTTACAACTTCAATTTTTTAACGATGGAGAGCAATTAAAACGTAAAGAGTTTGAAAACGTTTTGTTTCACACCCACACATGTATAATATCAGCAAGCCCTGAGGTTTGGGGGACCCCTGATGGTACTTTCCTGTGCTTCAGGCCCATCGAAGCCATTTGGGGGAGTCCCTCTGAGTCACCCTCTGCTCTCCACGTAGCTGCAAGGCCCCTTTGCCTGAAGGGCAGCATCCCTGCCTGCCCCTCGGCATGATTTGCTCATGGGTTCACCTCATTGATGGATGCAGAGCTCTGCAAAGGCATCATTCTTCACCGACATGAGGACTTTGTAGTCCAGGAGTCCGGAAAGCCCCTCCTAAATGGGAGACGTGACTGCTGCTGGAGCCTGTTGAGCTTCTTTTGGTTGGACTGCCCTAATTTGGATCTGCAAGCCTATGCAGATGCTGGGTTATCACTACCATTGCACATCACTCCAAAGACCAAGAGCAAATGTAACAGGGCATCAGCAGCTCCTGTGGGTCAAGGTTTGCACAGTGTGCCTTGGGAAGAGGAGTCCTTGCAAAGGATGCACAAGGGTAGACCAGCTGCAAGCATCTCCACCTGCGTACAATGCTTGTATGACTCTTGGGGAAAGTCTGTGCAGCCACCTTGAGCTCTCTTGATACAAATAGGTGATGAACTTGGTCCTTTCTTCAGCTTAACTTGCAAGCAATAGCCTCTTAAATTAGAGGGAAAGATGCGAGTGCTCCTAAAGGCCACCTCTTGCTCTTCTAGCACGAGACAGAATTCTTGGAGGGGCCTTCAGAAAGCTGAAAAGTTTCCCCTCTCTTTTCTCTCGGTGGCATAACAGGAGAGCAGAATGCCTGCTGATCGCTCTTAAAAAAAATAAATACACGAACTGCTCCTGCCGTGGAGTGGGGGCTGGACTAGATGACCTCCTGAGGCCCCTTGTAAACATATTTTATGAGATTGCCTGATTATACCGAGAGCTGGCAATGTTCAGAAAGGATCTGCATGAGCCTGTTACTGTGGGCCAGGAGTAAGGTGCTTGCTAATGCTTAATAAGATTTAGCTGCTGTGTAACAGATGCCTATTGGGACCTGTTGGTTAAGTCTCTTTCAAAGTATTTTAATATGGGACCTGTAATCAGTTAAGAGAGGGGATCTCTGACGGGAGTGAGGTTTAGGGAAACCTATGGCTTGTTGAGATTTGGTGCAAGGGGCCCTGCTAGGGGTCAGTCCCATGGCACCTTGGTGCCCTGGCCTGATTCTGATTCTGCTTCCGTCTGATTGCCTCACTTTGGGGTACACTTACAGAGGAACAAGCAAAAAATTCAACACGTGTAGCCCAATCACTCCAAGTCCAGCATGGTCCCCACAGATCTCAGGACAAAGCTGGTGGCTCCCCACCTTCTGCAGCTGAGGACACACACAGCCTTACAGTACCCCCATGTCCCTGCATCCAGCTCTGCCCTGGATGGAAAGTGGGGCTCCGGATGGAGAACTGCTTGCAGACTGTCATGGAATGACAGGCTCTCATTTGCTTTTTGTCTTCAATAGTGCTGAAGTAATGGACTGCAGCTGGCTTCAGTGCCTTTTCTTCTTTGGAAAGGTGGGGTGACACAGGGCAGGAGGGGGGACGGGGGTGATTAGGACCACACTGCTCCTGACGTGCTGTGATTTGCACTATCCAGCGCCCTGGGGAAGCAGGGATGCTCTCAGCCTGGCTCTCAGCAGCCCGGTTGAAAGCAGCAGGCGTATTTTGACCACATCTCTACCCCTCAAAATCATTGACCCTTGCCAGAGGGCTGGGTGCTGGCAGGATGGAGGGAAAGGATGGAGGTATAACACAACACCACGTTGCCTGAAGCTCAGAGCTGTCCCCGGGGTGGCTCTAACTGCATTCAAGCCTGATGGAAAAGAAGCGAGAATCGGGCTTTGAGCCCGTGTGTGATCACTCGGAGGGAGGAAACACCCTGGAAGTCCACATGACGGCAAAAAAAGAGTAACTGGAAATGAAGGCAGTGGCAGCAGGGGGGACTTGCATGGAATGATCCCTGAGATGGTGGAATAAACGACGTCCCGTGGGCAGGCGGTGCTCCCGGGTCTTGTCTGTTATTTCAGACTGTATCCGGAAGGCAGATAAATGCCAGGCCCACTTCTAATTAAGGAAACTGAGGAAGGGAAATGTGAGTGGCTTGTCTCGGAGGTGATTTGTCGGGAGGAAACGCAGCTGAAGGCTTCTCAGCTATCCCGGGCACAGCCTCGGATACCCAGCCCAGACCGAGCCTGGTGAGGTCCCTACTCTTGCTGCCTTGCTTGAGTTACTCTGATCTGGGAGCGAGTGCCAAGTATCTGGTGGGGAACCCATGCAGGACTGGCAGTGAGGGATGACTAAGATGACCTCATGGGTATTTTCCTTCCCTTTCGCACTCCTATGACTCAACCGCCCCGCTGAGCTGGAGTTGCTGCCCTGGAGAGGTTGGGTTCATGCAGCAAGACCTCGGTGAGCTGGTCAAAGTCCTGGCCTCTCTAACAGGAGCTGCTTGAAGGGCAGATGGAGCTTGGCTCCGTGCTGCAGAGAAAAGCACCTGGAGCAAAGCCATAGGGAGGGAAGGGGAACCCCAAGCAAAAGAGGCACCGGGTTTCCTGCAAAAACCTTAACAGGGATAGTGGTGAGGGCTCCTCTGGGGTGGGGAAGCCTCTGGAGCAATGCAGGCAGGATGAGCCCTGGGAGCCGCTCGAGAGCCGAGTCATGGAGAAGGAAAACTTGAAGTCATCCTCCAGATCCTCCCTGTGGTCTAACGTGCCTGGGAAGAGCCTGACGGGGCAGCTGCAGCAGCCTTGTGCTGTCTGAGGATGTCCTGTTGACTATGATGGCTGGCTGTCACGGGTCGGTGTCACCCGTGGGGCTGGGAGGCAGGGCTTGCCCCAGCAGTGAGTGCAGGATGCCAGGACCCTTTGCAGGATGCCAGACCCTTTGCTGGGATCCTCGCAGGTCGCTCCCCATACCGCCTGGCACGCAGGAACACGTTATAGAAGCACAACGGTGGGTTTGGGCTTAGGGAGAGGATGCAGGTTTTCCACTGATGCCAAAGCAGAGGTGGGTCCGGCGACAACTGGTCTGGGGCTCCTTGCCCAGCATTAGCATTGCACCCTGGCATCTTCTTTTGATGCTAAGGAAGATGGTATGGTGCTGGCAGTGGCACCGTTCCCTGGTGCTGTTATGGCCCTTTGAAATTGTCACTCGAAATGCCAAACTCCTTGGCCTCTTGGCTGCTTCACTCTGCCTATGGTGTGTCCCCTTCGTCCTGGATATAAAACACCCTGCTGAAAAATGCCCACTTCAAAAGCCAAGCATACGCTAACATGCCCACAACAGCACAGCACTGCGCCTATGTGGCACTGCCCTCTGCTGTCGGTGGCTATGGGGACACCGGCCAAGGCCACCGCCGCTGAGTAGAAACACTCAGCTTTTGTGTCACCCTGGGGACTGCTGAAGGACCTGGAAAGCCACAAAGCTGCCCCAGGATGATGCTGTGCCCAGGACTGGTGCATGGTGCCCCGGGCACGACAAGCAGCATCCACGGGCAGCAAAGCCCTGGAGGAGTCAGCGCCTGCTCGGGCTTCCCCTTTCCCCCGGCTGAAAGCAGAAGTGGTGACTATTTTTGGAGCTGTCTCACTTTGGAAAGAGTCGCGCACGCCCCAGAGCATCACCCTAGCTACAGCACCTTGCTCTGGGCAGAGGAAATGAGTAACGGCGAGGGTCGTGCTGCCCTTCCATGACCCGGCCCCGGCTGCGTGCCCCGGAGCTCTGCCTCGGGGCTGCCTGGCGTAACCGGAGTTTCCTTCCACTTGCTGGGCACACCAGCTTCTTGGGGACATGCATGAAGAATGACTCTCAAACTGTCTTTTCCAGCAGGGAAACACTCAGGCAAAGCCTCCCAATGATATATATATATAACCTTGCTTGTCCTCCCCTCCTTCCACTGTCCTTTATTGCCTTTTCTCAAGCTGAAAGAGCTCGTGTGGGAGGATGAGGACACCCAACATGACCCCAGAGCTGGTCCTCATCTCCCGAACTCTCCTCAATGAAAGGCCTCTAGATGGGGCTTTAATGCAATATTGCTGCTGGCCTCTGCCGGGCTGCAATCGCCCGCAGAGCCTGGGTGCTGCTCACCTTCCAGCACCCGCCGGGGCACACGGGGTGGTGGCACGATGCCACTTTGCTCCAACCATGGGGGTAAGGGAACTGAGATATTCCCAGACCCTGGTGAATCATGTGGATTTGAGGAAACCATTTGCTGGATTGGATTTGACACCCCCCTCCCTCCCCGCAGCATGTTTCAGCCCCGACCCCGAGGGGTGCTGAGGCCCGTGATGCAGTGGGAACCCCCAAACCCCATGCACGGGCGTGTGCATGTGGATGTGCAAAGGTTTGTGTGGTGCAAAGCGGGCTGCTTTTCCACAAATCTATTTTGCAAAGGTTCAGTCAGGGACTGGGCTGGGATGTTTTAGACATTAAAAATTAAAGCAGCTTTCCTCCTCCCCCATGCTTTTATTCTGAAAATAAGCAGAACCCAAATAGTTTGCACAGTGCTGGGAAGGCTGGAAATGCCCGAGTGCATGGCCAGTGGTGAGAATAAATTCATTGAGCTCCCAGTGTCGCTCCAGGGGCTATTCCAGGACAAAAGGCTCATCCCCATTAACCCACCCGCTGTGTGGTTCCTGAATTGTTTTGTCCGCAAACTATTGGGGTCAGAAGCACAGACAAACCCCGACACAGTTATCCAAGGGTCTCGCTGTCTCATCACGCGCCCAGTTGTCACCTGCTGGGCGCAGCTCTGCAGAGCTGAACACCTTAAACCCCTGGGGACAGTGGCTTTTGAGATGAGAGTCCGGTGCCAAGTACCTGCGTGTCCTCCTGTCTCTGTCCCCACGGGGACACGGGGCGGTTCAGCAGCATGACACACATGCACGCTCAGGAGGGAAACCTTTTTGTTCTTGGGCTGCAGCGGGTGCAGAAATTGCCTCGAGGATGATGGTGAGAATAACATCCACCGACCTGGGACAAGGCTGCCACCAAGCACCGGCCCCAGGGGCTGACATTTAGGTCATTAACTACTTCCCAGCCAGGGTGCTCATCGTCCTGTCCATGCATTGGGGTCTCTGTGCTCCCCTCCACTGCACCAGCGATCGCTCTTGCACAGGGCTGGGAGTGTGTGCACAGGAGTGTGTGACGCATGTGCCTTTCCACATCCAGCCTTTGCACCACTGATCAACTCTTGCACGCTGGATCAGCCCTTGCCCATCTCGCCTTTCCGTGCCTGTGTAGCCCTTGAAATATTGAACGGCATGTTTAACCCTTGGACAAGTGTCCAGCCCTTGCACAATTGCCTAGTTCTTGCGTGATGGATCAACACTTGCAACCGCAGACCTTGCGTGACCACCCAGCCATTGCACACGTAGCGTTTGCATGACTGATTGGCCCTTGCATGTCTGGTCCACGCACAGCTGATCAGCCCTTGCACATCCAACCCTTGCACGTCCAGTGCTGGCGGGGCAGTCCAGCCCTTGCACGCATGGCCCTTGCACGGCTGCCCAACCCTTGCACAGCTGCACATCCAGCCCTTGTGTGACTGCCCTACTCTAGCACATCTAGCCCTTGCACGCCCAACCCTTGGACAACTGCCCAGCTGTCCAGATGTGGCACATCTACCTCTTGCACAACTGCCCGGCCCTTGCATAGCTGCCCACCCCTGGCACATTCAGCCCTAGCACGACTTGCACGTCCAGCCCTTACATGCCCAGCCCTTGCATGCCCACCGCTGGCACGGCAACCCCTTGCACACCTGTGCACGACTGCCCATCCCTGGCACATCCAGCCCTTGCACGCCTGACCCTTGCACAACTGCCTGAGCAGCTGCCCACCCCCGCACATTCAGCCCTTGCACGACTTGCACATCAGCCCTTGCACGCCCAGTGCTGTCACAGCAACCCCTTGCACACCTGTGCACGACTGCCCATCCCTGGCACATCCAGCCCTTGCACGCCTGACCCTTGCACAACTGCCTGAGCAGCTGCCCACCCCCGCACATTCAGCCCTTGCACGACTTGCACGTCAGCCCTTGCATGCCCAGCGCTGACATGGCCACCCCTTGCACACCTGTGCATGACGGCGCATCCCTGGCACATCCAGCCCTTGCACACCCAACCCTCTCACAACTGCCTGACCCTTGCACACCTGCCCACCCCTGGCACATTCAGCCCTTGCACGACTGCCCGGCCCTTGCACAGCCGTCCAGATGTGGCACAGCCACCCCTTGCACATCTGCCCCTTGCACAGCCGGCCATCCCTGGCACACCCGGCCCTTGCACACCCAGCCCCGGGACACCCAGGCCGGGGACACCCACCCTCTGCGCCCCCCTCCCCGCCCCGTCCCNATGAGCAGCGCCGGCGCCGCTGCAAGATGCTGGATGGACACGTCCTGCTGGGATGGCTCTCCTCCTGCGCGCTCCTAGGGCTGCTCGCCTGCGCCCCGCGGCCCTCCGCCGCCTACTTCGGGTAGGTGCTCAGCGCGGAGGCGCCCGCACCCCCGCTCCTCCTTTTTAACTTTTATTGTAGGTTTTTGTGGTTTTTTTTTTTTTTTTTTTTTTTCAAAAGGGGTTTTTTTACCTTTTTTTTCCC